>PVJH01003059.1:0-151325 GCA_004026705.1 Nesogale talazaci | reverse complement strand
CACATCTGTATATTTGTTGTCATCATCATTCTCAAAACATTTGCTTTCTACTTGAGTTTTTGGTATTAGCTCTTCATTTCCCCCCCTCCATCCCTGCCCCTCTCCCTCATGAACCCTTAATAATTTATAAAGTATCATTAATGTTGTCATGTCTTACACTGTCTGATGTCTCCCTTCATCCACTTTTTGGTTGTCTATCCCTCAGGGAGGGGGTTATATATAGATCCTTGTAATCAGTTACCATTTCCATCTCACTTTCCCTCCACCCTCCCAGTATTACAACTCTCACCACTGTCCTGAGGGTTTAATCTGTCCTGGATTCTCTGTTTCCAGTCTTTATCTGTACCAGTGTATATCTGCTGGTCTAGCTGGATTTGGAGGGTAGAATTGGGATCATGATAGTGGGCGAGGGGGGGGGGTAAGGAGGAAGTATTAAAGAACTAGAAGGAAGTTGTATTTTTTATTGTTGCTACACTGCATCCTGACTGGCCCGTCTTCTCCCTGAAACCCTCCTGTAAAGGGATGTTCAGTTGCCTACAGATGGATTTTGGTTCCCTACTCTGCACTCCCCCTTCATTCACAGTGATATCATTATTTTTTTCCTTTGATGCCTGATACCTGATTCCATTGACACCTCAGATCACACAGGCTGGTGTGCTTCCTCCATGTGGACTTTGTTGGCCACCTAGATGGCCACCTGACTATCTTCAAGCCTTTAAGACTCCAGGTGCTATATCTTTTGATTGCCAGGCACCATCTGCTTTCTTCACCACATTTGCTATGCACCCATTTTGTCTTCAGCGGTCATGTCAGGAAGGTGAGCACGATGGAAAGCCAGTTTAATAGAACAAAATATTCTTGTATTTAGGGAGTACTTGAGTGGAGGCCCAATGTCCATCTGTAGCCTTCATACTAAAGCTATAATTATATGCATTTAGAACTATTTCCTCATGATCATATATAAATATATTTACATATGTACATGCCTATCTTTAGCCCTCTATAAATGCCTTTTGCCTTTATTTCTTTACTGTATTTCTTTATTTCTTTTTATTTTCCTCTTTTCCCACTATCATTTTCAGCCTGCATTTGGGTTTCAATAATTCCTCTTGGTTTTATTGACCTTGATCAAGCCCTACCAACCCTCCTACACCCTCTGTGCCACTGATTTTTGAATCACTTATTGTTCCTTTCTCTCTGGGTTTGTTAAAAAACCACTTCCTTTCCCCTGCCTCCCTTTCTTCCATGTCCCCATAGAACCATTGGTCCCATTGTATTCTCCTACAGATTATTTATTCTACCTATCTTATTTTTGATAGACTTGCAGAGATAATAATATGCACAAAAACAAGACAGAGCAAAACAAAGAAATAAAAGAAAAAAAACAAAATAACAACCACAACAACAACAACAAAATCAATGAACAAAGAAAGAAAAGACTGTAAATAGCTCAGTCTTTTTGTGGACATTCAGGAGTGTTTTCCAGTCGAGTCTGATGTGGTGATATGCCTTGGTCCCAAAGTCTATTTTTGGTATTCCCTCTTTGCTCTGCTCCCCTTGATGTTCTGTTGCACACCTTAGTGTTTTGCCTTGGTGTGTTGGGGTCAGATTGGGTGCAATTTCCACATTGTGCCTTCAGTGTTGCCCCCTGTAGGGATATGGGTCAGTGAGGGATGTCGTGTCTTGTAGCAGGGCCAGCCATGTGGTCCTCTCTGATCATTGGCTGTTCTCAAGGCTTGGTGGACCAGGATGTGCTCACTCTTGCTTCCTCCCCCTTCATTTGCTCCCATGTGCTCTGATCAGACATGTTCTTCTCCTTAGTTGTAGCTTCGGTGCTGCCTTCTGAAGTAAATTCTTCTGGAGGTCTTTTACTTTTATTAGCTTTTATGTTAAGTTTACTTTACTTCCAAGCTATAAGTTTTGCTTCTTAAGTTTCTGCTGAGATTTTTTTTTCTTCTGTATAACTTCCCCTCCTGGTTTGGAAACAATTTTTTCCTCTTCAGTATGGATCATTTCAATGTGGCAGCCGGAGCTCATATCTAGGCTGATCCAAACGATGAGCTTTCTAAGTCTGGTGATGCATCTTGGATGCTTTGTTCACGGGAGTGATTTCAATGATCAGAGAATCTACATCTAATCTTTAAGTTCAGCATTACTTTCTGCATTTTGAAGTATGTGCAGCAAAAACTCAGTACCCTTTTGGACCAACATGGGTCCAACCCACTGTTTGGGCTGAGCATATGTACCAATCTCACCAGTGCAACATCAGAAAGGCACACGCTATTTCTGCAAAGTGACACCTTTCACATAGTTGATGGTTTTCTAGGTATGCATTATTTTGTTGGTCTGGGCAGTTTCATGAATCTTTTTAAAATTGACCAGAAGATTTGACCCTCTTGATTTGTATGATTTTGGGAGGTTCTCTGTGTCAAGTGGATTACAAACCATTTTGACAGATCAGCTCAGTCTGCTGCAGGACGTCTTCTATTACTATTGTTGTATTGTCTGTTTGTCTCTCCAATTCTGAGTTTCATTAATGTATTTTGAGAGTCTTTCATTGGGTGTATAAATATTAACTGAGAGTATGACTTCTTGTTCAATTGCAGCTTTTTTATCGAATGCTTTTCTTTTTCTCTCATGATGGCTTTATTTTGAAGTCTATCTTTCAGAAATTAACATGGTCATTCCTCCTTTCTTTTTTTTGCCTGTATATTTCCCATTATTTGATCTTTTTAGTCTGATTTTACTGTGTCTAAGGTGTGTTTCTTGTAAATAACATATCATAAAGTCCTATTTTCTTTTCCATTCTACTAATCTCTGTCTCTTGGAGTTAGCAGCCCAACTCATAACTCTTAAGACCGGGCTCCTCCTAGTCTCTACCTCTTGACTGGTGAGTCAATTCATATACATTTGAGATCAGATTGACAGGTATGCTTTTATTGCTGTCAATTTGTTTTATATCTATTTCTTGACTGGTGAGTTCATTCATATAAATTTGAGATCAGATTGACAGGTATGATTTTATTGCTGTCAATTTGTTGTATGTTTTTTGTGGTTTTATTGCTTTGGGGGGCATCATAATTTTCTATACTCCATTCATTTTGTTCATGGGTTTTCTTGTCAATTTTGTTTACTTTTAAAATATTTACTGTTTTTTTAATTTTTTGTGGATTTTGTTTATATTTTGATGAGGTTTCAGCTTATTCCTTGAGGCTAGCTTATTTTTAAATTAAAGCATTTTATTCTCTTTTCAACTGCTCAACCTTTGCTCTGTTTGACTCTTTCATAGCTACTCTATTTCTTCTACTACTTTGTTGGTGTCTATGTTCAAAGAACTCTAATTTTTTTTCTGGGCAAACTCTAATGTTTTTGTGAGGTTAATTTGGCTTTAAAAAGATTCCTTTAACATTTCCTTGAACGATTTCATTATTTCTTCCTCATACTTGACATATAATTCTTCTGGATATAAGACTCTTGGCTGGCATTTTTTTCTTTCAAAAATTTTATGTGTCATTCTATTATTGAATATCAAATTATACCTGCATGGTTTCTGTTTAAAAATCTAAACTTATTCTTATTGGGTTCCCATATAAAGGTAACTATTTTTTTCTCTAAATTCTCTCAAAAGTCTTTCCTTTTCTTTCTTATTGCAAAGTTTGACTATGGCATTTCATGAGGATTTTTTATTTTCTTTTGAGATCAGTTCTATTTGGGGTTTTTTTTTTTTCAGCTTTGAGGTTATTTTCTCCCCTGCCATGATGTTAGAGAAAATTTCTCCCATCACTTCTTGGACTATGGTCTTTCCCCCCTTTTTCTCTTCTTTCAGTTTTGAAAGGTTTATCAAATGCAGGTTAATTCCTCTTAATAGTGTCTCCCATAATTCTTAGGTATTCTTCAGATGTTTTTGTTCTTTTTAAAGATTGTTCTTGTAGCTTTGTGTTGAGAGATTTATTGTCAAGTTCACGAATGCACAATTCCATTGTTTCAATTGCACTGCGTTGCCCTTTCAAAGAAAAATAGCAAGTCCTAAAGTCAGAGCTAGAGGCTGCTTTTTGTCAAGGCCTCAGCTATGAGATTGCTTTCGGTATTTGTTAGGGAGTGTGGATCAAGGCCTAAAAAGAGCTATTTCTCGAGACAAACCATCTACGAAGGGAGAAAAAACTCTCTAGCCTTTTTTTTTCCTACTTCCTGCTACAGAGGTATCTTTTTTTCCGAAGTGGGGCCAGGAGTCACCATCTTTACTTGAACTGTCAGACCCAGGTTGAGTGTCAAATTTTATCATCTATAGTCACCTGCAAAAGAATGTGTGAGTATATTTCATTTCCAGGCCTGGCACTATGAGGAACTAGTGTGCTTCAGGAGTTCTGGTGGCATGGTGGTTATGTGTTGGGTTACTATCTGCAAAGTCAGTAGTTCAAAAGTTTTAGCTGCTACTTAAGAGAAAGGCGAGGCTTTCTACTCCATGAAGAGTCACAGATTCAACAACAAAAAAAAGCGGGGGGAGGGTGCAAAAGAGACAGTCACAGACTCAGAAATCCTGGGGCAGTTCTACTCTGTCCTATAGGGTCAATATGAGTCAGGGTTGACTTCACTGCAGTGAGTTGAGTTGAGCTGACTCTATTGCAGCTTCCCAATGGTTAGCTTTCCTCGAACGGGCTCACCTTCCTTCAGGAAGTGTTTCCTATCCCAGGTATGTGGAGGGAAGGGTCCTATATGGGACTATTTTGGGTCTCTGGTGTTTCGCCATTTACTTGGCAGTTGCAGAGAGTAAGAAAGTATCCCACCTCTCCCTTTCTTCTAATTGGACACAATGAAAGTTGTTCCATGCTGTGCAAGGTGTGGCTTCACAGGTACTGAGCCCGCTGAGAATTTGCTCTTTTCAGTCTCTTTGTGTAAAGTCTGCTCTTTAATTTTCTTAATAGGTGTTTAGTTGACTCACCTTTTCTAAGCAAGAGATACTGAACTTCAAGTTTTTGTGTCTTTTCCATTTATTTTGGATTTTAACTGCAGAGGTGAGTAGAGTATCAATCTAAGCTGCCATCTTTTATCAGAAATGGGTGGGCCTTCTCTCTCTTGTTAGCTAAAAACCATCTATTCAAAGTTCAAAGTGTAAATAGAAGTCTACATTCTCTCTATTCACTATGCTATTCCTGACCCTGTCATTCCTCTGTATTACTTTACCCACCACTTTTGTCTGTCAGTTTGTCTTTCTGTAGTGTTTGTGTGTTAAAGAGATCGTGGAAGCTGCCCCACAGGTATGTTAGATGCAAGCAGGGTCACTCATAATGGACAGGTGTCATAAGAGCATTCAGACTAAGATAGACCATTATATATTCTGTTACCTGTAAGTTGTAGTTCAGGTTGGCCATTTTGTTCTCCTCTTATTCCAATACCATCTCAGTGCCCATATTGTTTTTGGGCCCTTATGAAAGATGGAGTAGCTTGACTAGAGGAAAATATATGCTACACCCAGCAGCATGCCTGGAGTGGAGTTGTCAGCAGTTATAATTCTAGCCTCTTGCTCTTGGGCTTTCATGTCATGGGAGCATAATAACAGTTTGTGTTGGGTAGGTGAGGATCGAGTGAAATACTGCCTGGAAGGCACTAAACCATGATTAACACTATTTAATTGTTGAAGCTGCTGCTGCTGTTGTTATTTTTATCATCAGGATGGTTATCGTTAAGGATGCCTAATTTCTGCTGGTTTTCTTGGGCAAGGGTCATTTCCTGTTTATAATCAGGGCTGTGCAGTCCTGATCGATATCTATAGAGAGACAGGTTTAGGACCTTGGTTAAAAAAATGACAAATGACCTTGATATTCTCAGAGACCTATTCAGTTGGCAAGGAGGTGAGTATGTCCAGTTTCATTGCACCAAGGACAGAGGCACCAAAGTTAAGCAATTTGCCCTTAATGAATAATGAGTCTGTGAAAGAAATGCAAATAGAACCCATCATCTTGGTACTCTTTGCTGTGCTCTCCTTCCATCTGCAGCAAGCATTAAGCAACATGTTGCAAGTACTGCTGTGGCAGTAATTCATTAATTCAAGCATCTGTCTTCTCCCAAAGAGAAATTGCCACAGTAATCATCACCCTAATTACATCTCTTTTATTTTCACATGCATTTAACTCATATTTTCTGCATCTGGGAGACAAGTAAGAAACTTCTATTTTGCAAATACTCTGCTCAATCATAAAATGTTATAGAGAGCTGTGAGTGGTTGATTTGTTCAATTTGTATTATTTGCATTTTCATGATGTTTTTTCATCTATCTGGGTGAGGTGAAATTCATTTAATATTAATTGTTAGATCAATTAATATTTGAAGGGTGGCCTAGAAAAATGATTGGCACATTGAAAATACTGTCACTGTTGGCTGTTTTCATTTTTAGCTAGAACTAGTTGCTTATTTTGGCTGGTTGCTCCACCAGGTACAATAGCGATAAGACAAGATGCCCATTTTTGAGACTGGTCAGTAAACACTCCCCATCCAAACCTATAGTGAGCACTGCCAATCAACCATGGCATTCATTTAAGAAGGTAGATGACCTGGTCATCACATATGAGGCCCAGGTCCAATTCCTCGTCAACAAACTGCATGGGCAGTTACTACCTGTCAGTTACAGACATGTGTGTGTCACCATGATGCCGAATAGGTTTCAGTGGGTCTTCTAGATTAGAATGTACAAGGATAAAGGTCTGGATTCTACTTCCAAAAGACAACTAATTAAAGACCCTTTGGATTATAAGGATTCATGAGGATGGAGCAGGATGGAGCATTGTTCTATTCCACTGTGCACGGAACCATCATAAATTGTGGCTGATTCCATGAAGTTACCAACAACAATCACATCTCCTATTGAGTCCAAATTTATATTACAAACTCCTTCTATTCCTTCAGGCAGCCACCACTAATCAAGTGACTTTGGCACTTGAGAAGGAACACATTATCCTTTCCTAGGAGCTGGCAAAGTAAAGCCACTTTAAAACTCTGGCACTCACATTGAAATAGGCGTGGTGTAGCCACAGTTATTCTAAGTATGTTTCAAGGCCAAGTAAAGCCAAGGCCAAGCCCATTTGATTCAATCTACCTAACCAAGAGTCCCAATTCTCGGCAGTCTTCTTGCTGAATGTCTATTCAGCATAAAAACAACACTAAACTCACTGCTACTGAGTTGATTCAGTCCAACTAATTTAGCTCTTAGCAATTTTCTAGGTGCTCTCTTTCTCCACTTTCTATCCACTGAGACCCCAGGAGGGGAGTGTTTTTGGTGATATGCACCGAATGGACCATGCTGACCCCGGCTCCTGGGTGCATCCTGGGGACCCAACTTCCTGGGGGCCTAGGCCATGTGCTGTGGAATGTTGGGACACTGAATCCTGGATCTTCAAGGAGCACGGCTTGCTCCAGAGGCTGCATCAGTGATATCCAATGTAGATATTTCACTGGGTGAACTGGATTCTCTCTCAGACACATTTGTAATCTGCGGACTTAAGTTTAAAAAAAAAAAAGGTGTCTGAGGAGGTAGAAGACTGTTGAACTATTGGTGGGTAGACAAACATGGTCTTGCTACACTAATGCCCTTTATGCTGTATTAAGACATGTATTATTCCAGCAAACTTGTGACTGACATTCTCAGTGATTATTAGTGTAAATTTTAACTCCCTTTGTTTATATAAATAACATCAAATCATGAAAGAATTGATCCTGTTCATATGAATAATTTAAGGACTATGATATGAAGTTAACCTACACTGGCCTAATATCCCTTTTCAACTGAGCTTTAAAAAATTAGTACGAGGCCCTAATCAAAGACAATATTAACGAAAGATGATTATGCCCCAGGGGGATGATCGCTAAGACTTGTTAGGTTTCCCTAGTGGGAAATGCCTCGGTCCTTGGTTTTGCCTGAGGAATTCACACCGAAGCCTGGTTTGTGATCCAAGTGGGTTTTTAGAAAAGAGAGAACAGTTAACCGAGCACAGGACTGCACCCTGAGGTGTGGCGACCTGAGGCCCGAGAGAGAGAGAGAGAGAGAGAGAGAGAGAGAGAGAGAGAGAGAGAGAGAGAGAGACTGTACTCTCGCTCAGCAGAGAACAGGACTGCAGTCTGGCTGAGTGGAAAGCAAGGAGCAGCTGGAAAAGAGGCTGTTCTCCACATTCCAGCCTTTTGGGGCCTGAGCCTGGGAGGCATGATCGATAGTATTGAATTCAGACCCATTGTCTGAATTAAGCCAACCTGGCCTAGACTGGTTCAATCCAGGAGTTCCACCCACCTACGTATGTGTATGCCCAAACCCTCCCTATCCCTAGATTGGGGCTTAAATTGGTGCATGCCCTTTGCCTTTATCAGCTTCTAGCTTCCTGCAGGGGGCCACTAGTCATGGAGAGGAACCACCTCTTACCTTGCTACCTAACAGATGCTCCACCATAATTAATAAGGTGGTTTTGAAAGGAAGCCAAAGTCAATAAAAACAAAGAAAAATCCATCTCTCTCTCTCTCTCTCTCTCTCTCTCTCTCTCTCTATATATATATATATATATATATATATATATATATATATCCAGGAACAGATCTTGCACTAAATCGTAGCTCCAATTTAAGAACAATTAGTTCTTGCATCATGGCCCTGCTTGTTACTCATGCTCAGGAAGAGAACACAGAAGATATGAGTACAAGAGCAAAATGTGGCCATGAAATCCAATGGTGCTCAGCCATCAACAAAATAGCCTCTGGGTCTTAAAGGCTTGTCACCAGAGAAGCAGCCATTTAAGTGAGATGTCAAGTAAGTTCACACGGAAGACACACACCATCCCCAGTCACAGAATTGTAAATCAGATAATTTGAAGTTAAAAGAGGGATTAGTATCAGAGCCTAAATTGTGAGAATCTAGATTGTAAAAGGCTACGGATGACAGTGAGAGCCCCTGGAACATTTGTGGGAACTGTATAGGAAATAAACATCTGGTGGTCTCCCTCTAGCTAGAATTCAGGGATGGCAGGAAAGTAGTGCATTTGAAGAGATGAGTATAGACAGTGGTTCTCCACCTTCCTTATGCTGTGACTCTTTCATACAGTTCCTTATGTCATTGTGACTCCCAACCATAAAATTATTTTTGTTGCACTTCATAACTGTAATTTTGCTACTGTCATGATTGGGTGACCCTGGGAAAGGATCATTTGACTCCAGAGGGGTCACAACCCACAGGTTGTGGCCATAAATCCTACTTGAACAGTTAAAACTTTGCCAGTTGATCCACCATCTGATGCATGTTAGACCTGAACTGGTTTTCAACATTTTCAGAATTTTTGCTTTGTTTGTTCATACTACGGTTTATCTCAGAGGTGCTATGTCATTGGGTGTCATTAACACCCCTTTTTATTTCAATATCTTTTTTATTAGCTGACGTTTAGTACATATATCATATTTCATATTTTAATCATGTCATGTGTATTGTACAATTGCTATCACAGTTTCCAAACATTCTTTTTCTACATGGAAGTGGATAAAAATTGCATGAATGTGAAGCTTGAACTATGTTTAAGGAAATGTGTGATCTGCTGGATTATGAAAGCAAACTGTCTGGGAGAGATGGCCAAGGGATCCCTAAATGAGACAGCACCTAGCCTTTAACAATTATTAAGAGATCAGCCTGTTCACTTGGAATCTGGGGAGAATCAACTGCCAGATGGATAATAGCTCATATATCATGTCCTGGTACTGAATCTTTAGCAGATAGGTGCATCACAGCCCCGAGCTTTGATTGCAGGAGGATGGTGCCCATGATATGGCAAACACTTCTTCTTCAGTTGTGAAAATAACTCAAGCTGATGGGAGGTATTACAAGAATCAGAGTAATGATAAAGTTAACCAAACCTGTACCCCCACCCCCAAGCCGCTTATTCTATTTGCAGTCTCTATAGGTTCATCAATCTTAAATTTCATATACTAAAAAGCGGAAAAGCATATAACACAGCTTCAAGTGGGTGACCTTCATTGACATAATACCTCTGAGATATACTATGAGTAAATATTTCAATATCTTTAATAACAGCCACAAATAAGAGTCACTGGTGACAAAATATATGTCTCTACTCATTAACACCCTTTTAAAGTTGTGTTATATGTTTTCCTGTATATGAAATTCAAGACTGATGAACCTATTGGGACAGTAAGTAGAATAAGTGTTTCGGAAGGGAGGGGCATTTACAGAGGTGGTTGAGAATGCATAGAAGTGAGACGGTGTTGAAACTACTATCTGCTTGGTAAGAGATGGATAAGGCTTTCTACTTCTGAAAAGAGTTACAGTCTTGAAACCACGCAGTAATAGCTTGCTTGATTCAAAATTGACTTGAGGGAAGATGTTTTTTTTAAAATAAATTATTGTTGGTGGTGTTGTGTGTTTGCTTTAACTATACTGAAAATTTTCAATTGTATTCTACTTTGCTGAAATTTTTTGCCAGTAATGAGTATTGGATTTTGTCAAGTATATTTCTTCATTGATGGATACATTTTTATTTATTTATTTATTTATTTTTTAATTTGGATCTTGCACTTCTTTCTTTTTTTTTCAATTTGGATCTTGCATTTCTTTTCTTTTTTTTTACATTAAAAAAATTTTATTGGGGGCTCTTACAGCTAATACAATACTCAGTACATCATTTATATCGAGCACATTTGCACACATATTTCCACATACATTTCCCAACATTTTCCCCTTGCGCCCTTGGTACAAGCTCCTCTTTAAAAAACAAAAAACAAAAAAACCACAAAAAAACCCTCCCCTTTCCCCTCCCACCCCCCTTTTTTTAATGAATCATTTTATTGGGGGGCCCATACAACTCCCATCACAATCCCTAACAATATCAGTTGTATGCAGGCCACTTTTACACACCCATTGTCATCATCACTCTCAACACATTGTCCCTCCCTCCAGGCCCTCATTATAAGCTCCCTATATTACCCTTCCTCCCCCCCTTCCCCTGGAACCCTTAGTAATTTACAAATTATTTGTTCATCCTGTACACTGTACAATGTGTCCCAACACTCACTTCCCTGTTATCCTTGCCCCAGAGAGGAGGCTATGTGTAGATCCCTGAAGTTGGTCCTCTCTTTCTATTCTATTCCTCCATCCCTCCTCCCTGCTGTTATTACCACTCCTATTACTAGTCTTGATGGATCATCTATCCTAAGTTTCCCATGTTTCCAACTTCACTGTACATCTCCTGGTCTATCTGGATTTATGTGGTAGAATTGGGTTCATGATAGTGGGTAGGAGGCAGCATGGGAACTAGAGGAAGGTTGCATATTTCATAGCTCCTACCCTGTATCTTAACTGACTCATCTCCTCCTTGTAATCCCACTGTTAAAGGATGTCACCTCACCTATTGATGGGCTTTGGGTTCCCAGTCTGTACTCCCCCTCATTAATAATATAATTTTAGCTCATTGATGCCTGACACCAGATCCCTTCACCACCTCATGATCACACAGGCTGGTGTGCTTCTTCTGTGTGGGCTTTATTGCTTCTGAGCTGAATGACCGCTTGTTTACTCAAGCCTTTAAGTCCCCAGACTCTATATCTTTTGGTAGCCGGGCACCATCAGCTTTCTTCACCACATTTGCTTATGCACACATTTGTCCTTAGGGGTCATATCAGGAAAGTGAGCATGCAAAGTTGTGCTTTGGAGTTCTTGAAGCCTGATATCTCATCCCTTTGACTCCTCATGATTCCATATGCTAGTGTGCTTCTTCCATGTGGGCTTTGTTGCTTCTGAGCTAGATGGCTGCTTGTTTACTTTCAAGCTTTTAAGTCCCCAGACGCTCCATCTTTTGATAGCCGGGCACCATCAGCTTCTTCACCACCTTTGCTTATGCACACATTTGTCTTCAGTGATCATGTCAGAAAGGTGAGCATCTTGGAATGCCAAGAACAAAGTGTTCTTGAACTAAGAAGACACTTGAGTGGAGGTCCAATGCCCATCTGTTGTCCTATAAGTATACACATTAATCTCTTTCTCCATCCTCACTTATAAATATATGCCCCTATGTATATACTGTATTTGAACCTCTATAAATGTTCATTATCCCCCAGTTCCTTCCTCTATTTCCATTTGCTTCCCTCTTGTCCCACTATCATGCTCACTCTCCATTTGGGTTTCAGTATTTTTTCTCTGTTACATTAGTCTTAATCAATCCCTATAGGCCTTCTCTCACCCACCTTGTCCCTGCATTTGTATCAGTTGTTATTCCCTTTTTCCTGGGCTGGTCGACATCACCACCTTGCCCCCTCCTCCCCCTCTTCAATGTCCCCTACCCTGGAACCATCAGTCCTGTCATTTTCACCTCTAACCTCTTTGTCCAGTCTATCTTGTCTAGATAGACCTGTAGAGGTAGCAATACGTACAAGAAAGGTCTCCAAAAATGGAGCAACTTAAGCAATTAAAACAATGATAACAACAGCAAGAGACCCCCTCAATGTACTATACAATATGTAACAGAATAATAAAAATAATAGCAATATAAGAACTTGTATAAAGTTCAAGGTCTGTAGTTGACCTCCTAGAGTGACCCCTGGTTGAGTCGGATGGGGTGCCAATACCCTGGCCCCAAAGTATATCCTTGTCACTCCAACTGTGACTCTACGCTCTGCTGCACACTCTCAGTGCTTTGCATTGGTGTGGTTGTGTCCAACAGGGTATAATTTTGACCCTGCTTCTTCTTCCTGGCCCCAATAGGCCTTGGGTCTGTGAGGGTAGCCGTATTTCTTAATGGGGCTGGCCGTGCAGTCCTCTTAGTGCAGTAGCTGTTCTGAAGGCTCGGTGGACCAGGATGCATGTCATTCTCTCTTCCTCCCCTTTCATTTGTTCTTGTGTGCTCTGGTCAGGCATATCTCACTCCCCAAGCTTCAGCTTCAGTGCTGGCCTCCAAGGCAACTTCCTCTGGTAGAGAGGTGGCTGCCCCTATAGTTGGGGTTGGGGTTGTGTTCTCAGGTCCCTCCACTGGTTCTACACTCCATGCTGTCATGCTACATTCACATGCTGGGTCTCCGGGTTTAAGTTTGGCCCCTCTTTCCCTGTGGCGATATGAACAATACCCTCCCCTTTGATGGTTTAGTGCCCCCTTCCCTTTCTGCACATCGCCATCTCCCTCCCCTCCCCTTTTATTTTATTTTTATTAAATACTTTCACTGGGGGTTCTTCTATCTCTTAACAGAATCCATATACTCATCCATTGTGTCAAGCACATTTGCACGTCTGCTGCCATCATTATTTTCAAAGAATTTTCTTTCTACTTGAACTCAGGAGATCAGCTCCTTATTTTCCCCCTCATTCCCCCACTGCCTTCTCTTAGGAACCCTTGATAAATTATAGATTATTATATTCATATCTTACATTGTATCCTCTGTCACTCTTTATCCACTTTTCCATTGTTTGTTCTCCTGGGAGGGGGTTATATGTTGATCCTTGTGATCAGTACCTCGTTTCTCCCCCTGGCTGATATCTTCATTCTTTTCCCCCCTTTATTTTATTTATGTGATGCGTTGCATTATTTACCTTTCTAATGCTGAATAACTGATATGAAACCCACTTGATAGGCTTGTTTGATGATGTATTATTTTCTATATATGATTGCATTCTATTAATTAGGATTTTAATGACAGTGTATTTTTTTTTTAGCACACTTTCTATTTCAGATTTTCAGACTCATCATCCCAGAATAAGGGAACATTACGGAACGGTCTCCCACATCTCAGTAACTGAGCACTGCAAGGTACTGAGCACTTAATCTGACTTTTTCCCTCCTGTTATAAACATTTACCTAGTGATGTTTCAGGAGAATTGTAGTTTTCAGGAGCTGTCTTACTGGAAAAATTTGGCTAACCATCTGCGTAGCTGGTGAATAAATATGGCTTGAGAAATCTTAATGTCTTGATTTCTCCCAGCAATGCTTTAGATTTAAGCCTTCTTTAAACACTTCCTGCTATTATGGAAGAAATTATAATAGATGTCTCCACCTAGGATAACTCTTCTCATTACTTCTCTCTTAGGGGAAGGGTTTGAGTTAGGATTTACTGTTGCTGTCATTGGGAAAAGAAGTGTCAACAATCTTCAGATTTCTATATATGGAGAATTAACAAATTAAGTAGGGTTTAAAAAAAGAAAACAAAAACCAGAACAAACTCAAGCCAGTTGTTGTTCACTGATTTTGTCAGCAGTAGGAAAAGCAGACTTACTCCATAGGGTTTTCAAGGCTGTGATCTTTCATAAGCCAGTCACTAGGCCAGTCCATGGGGCAGTCTTGAGGTGGGTTCAAATTACAAAGTGAGCGCTTCATTATTTTACTACCCATAAATTCACAATTCTTCAGTTCCAAAATGTAATCTTTATCTGATAGTTGTACAAAATAGCCCATGTGCAGAATTGATGAAGTGGATTTCATTATCTGTATTTCCTGATTCCAGTGTTTCTAAGTACTACACTTTCCTAAAGGAATTTGCTGTCTTCAAGTGCTGTGCCTCTTTTGTGTGTCTGTCCCAGTCTTGAAGAACCAGGAGCAGAGAGATATTTGTTGGGTCTCAGGTCACCTTTTCGTGCATGTTGTCATGTGTATTAAAGACAATAGTTTTTAAATGGTGATAATTACCACACTCTTTTTATTTCTTTAACAAAACAAACCATAAACTATACGAAGAATTCAACCAAACAGAAAGATCAAGAGCGAGACTGTTTTAATTGAATTGGTATTTGTATAAGGTGACACCCTCTTTCATACCACCCACCTCCTCCCTGTGTGACTCAGCCACCAAGGCAGGAGCCTCTACACTGTTCATTAATTCTGTCAGGCAGAGGTTGAAGCTCCACTCCTCCAACGGCAGTCACACATTCATTTCAGCAGGATTCACCAAGGGAATCACTGAAGCTTTCTGCTAGGTAAAGGTAAGTTGGATTATATCTGTGAACATAAGCACACTTGCTTTATTTGTGTAACTTTTCTTGTTTCTTTTCCAAATGATTACAATTACAATCTATTAGGTTCTATAATTAAAACCATTGTCCATTTCTCCCCCAGCTGAAGTTTTGACAGCCTCCTCAGGGCTATTATTGTACTTATCAACCTGTTGTGTGTTAAAATTGGGATGCTTTTAACTTCTCGGTGGTGAGACACGTTTCCAGGAATCACAGGAGTGAAAGCCGAGTTGAGTCTCCTTGTGAGAGCATTGAAAAATGCTGCCACAGATTGGGTAGTAAGTCTCTTAAGAAAAGGGATCTAGTTTCTCAAGTGAATATAAAAATATTGGAGGATTGCTTTGTCTTCAGAGATGATAATTTTATAGGGAATATTTGCTAAAACTATTGTTTTATAGATAAGTCTTATTTGTTTTTTCCTATGCTTGCTAGAAACAGTGCAGGTCACTCAACTATCAGATTCAGATGACAAATCCATGCTCTCGTCACTGCTATTTCTATACAGCCTGCACCAAGCAGTAAAAACTGGGCAGATAGGAGAGGGTGTGTTGTTTTTCACCGGAATTCAAAGTGTCTGTTGCAAGCTCCTTTATGCAATATTTTGATTTCTCATATGAGAAGCAGTGAATGTATATAGGGGCAATTTTCAAGCTCTATTCATATCCTTGTCCTGAAAATCCACTTTGAAAGCTCTTTGGTAAGTAGTGAAAAGTGATTTTAACCAGAATGTCTTTCATAACTAATAGTGTGAATGTCTTTCCCTACCATTTTCATTAATGGTGCAGAGTTGTGGAAATGCAGCCCTAGGGGCCACTTGAGGTTTGCAACAAGCAGTTCTGTGTCTTCCCACACCTGGTGCTGCCTTAGCTACTGGAATTTGGCACTCACAGTTTCTGATTGGCATCCACCATCTGAAACGCATTTAGATTGCTCAGAGCTTAATTTGCAATGGTTTACTGAAGAAATTTATAATTTGGCTTTAGAACATTCTTATTCATTCAAAAGCTGAGGTATACTTTTGGTGAACTATAATTTTCATAAATATTCTGCCATTTATAAAGGTAGAGTCAGGTGCTACGCTACCTTGAGGTGGTCAAATTTAAAATGAATTCTCATTTCCACCATGCAGATATGCTATTTCCTATGCTTATTGTACTCCAGTGTTTAAAGAATTAGAAAAGTAGATTTTAGAACATTTTGGTAAGATATTTAGATAAATCTGCCAGAATATTTATATTTCTTTGAACAGATAAAAGTTTTTTATTAAGGTTTAGTTTCATGTTAACCTTTGGTCTAGTTGATACGTTTTAGCTATAGTGGTGTAGGACCATCTGGTCTATTACTGCTGTTAGTTAACCAGAGAGTTGATTCCTGTTCATCTTGTCTAGCTCATGAATTTTCCAGAACATAAATACAAAACCTACACATGTAAACCAATTAACTAGAATCAAAGCAACAAAATCAGAATGAGAAGCCAGGTTTCCTGATATTTTCTTTACTAGAATTTCTCAATGAACTTAGAAACTTCTTTCCTATAAAATATCTATTCATAGTAAAGAAGCTGCATTTCATTTTGATAAAAAGACTACAGCTGATATGGAAATAAGAATGTCTGTAACAAGTAATTCTTGAAAAAATTATTATAAATGTATGGAACAGGTGGAGCAACAAAATACAGTTTTAATGTATGGCGTACAAAGTTAGTTTTGTTTGTTATTATATTCATGGTATTTTAGTTTCAGCATTCTTTTGCTCCTTTATAGAGAAGTTCTCTGGAATGTTTACAGGGTGCAATATATTCAGTGTGAAACATCCTCACCACTTCAGTTTCTATTCTATTAGGTGCTGCTTATATGTCTGTCTTCCAAATTTTTGACTGAAATAGCTAAGATATTTATTTTCTGGGGTCTCTGTAAATAAAGCAAAAAGATTATGTTTTGAGTGACTAAGTCATACTGTGGAATGAACTGCATGTAATTCCCTAAGAAGTCAATAGCAGATGTTACTTAGATGCTAATGTTCTGAAAATTTAGACATTAGCTCCAAGCATTCCCAAGGAGAGAAATGATAAAATTCTTCTTAAGGGAAATCTGTGCTAATTCGATACAGCTTTCCTTTTCACATTTTATTGGCATCTAATCCACATATCATACAATTCAATCATATCAAGAAGGAGTTTACAATCATTATTGTACAACTTTTATATTGTATCATCCTCTTTCCGGGCATTTGTTAATCATTTTCTGTTTTCTAATCCTGAGAACTTTGGCATAGAATTGCATTAATGACGCTGTACCTGTTTACAATTATTCAACCTTCTCTTATTAATCAAAAGTTGTTATCATCAATATTCCTTTAAAGTTTCCACCATTGTACAAATAAATATAATTCTAGAATTTAGGAGACACCTTCCATATTGGCTTGCATTTCATATTAACTTCTAACCCACTTAAAGAATATGTGCCATTCTTTGATAGTCATCACTCATTGTGATAGTGAATTTAAAATTACTTATTAAATGACAAGGAGCCCCGGTGAGATCCTGGATTGCTTATGGGGCTACTTACCTCAAGATCAGTAATTTGCAGTCACCAGCCACTCCTCTGGAGAGAGATGAGGGCTTTTTATTATCATAAAGAGTCAAAGTCTTGGAAATTCATGAGGGCAGTTCTACCCTGTCCTCTTGGAGTCAGAGTTAAATCAATGGAAGTGCGTTTGGGATTTTGGATTAAATGGCAAAGGAGTCCTCGAAGGGCTTTGATGAAAGCACTCACTGCCAGCTGAGGAGTTCCCACTGATGAACTCGAAGGCCGTCTTCTCATTGAGATAAACAAGATCGTTCGCAGAGAGCTCATGTTGGGTCACACACACCCATCGGAGAGAACTCTCGATTACTCTGCTTCCTCTCTGCCCCACTGAGCACTTTCCCTCAGTGGTTAGGAACACTGTGCATGACTGTGTGAAAAGAATTCATATAGAAAAATGAAGGCGGGGGGCTGAGCCCCGGTGGCATAGTGGTTGTGCGCAGGACTGCGGCCCACTGGGACGGAGGTTCAATTCCCGCTCACAGGAGCAAAGACTGAGCCTCCTAATCCCACCACCGGGGCAGTGATGCCTAAAAAAAAAAAAAAAGAAAAAAAAGAAAAATGAAGGCGGTTGAAATCCAGATAGATATGTTATAATTAGATCCATTTTGGATCAGCGATACCTTACTATATGAGAAGGCCCATCTCAGCACAGTTATCTAAAGATTAAAAAAGGTAATTTAATATTGCTGATGAATGATCTTTTAATGCAATAACATTTGTTTGTAATATGGTAACCGCATTAATAAATCAAAGTAACACTACATGCTTACCTCTTCCATAGAGAACTATGTGTTTTTAAATTAGGGGAAAGTATTTAATTCCATATTTGTTCAACAGATATTTCTTTATAAGTGATTATGTGCCAGGTACTTTAAGGAGTTCTGGAAATACAATGGTAGAGAAGTCAGGTTTGGCCACTGAATTCAAAAGTTAATGTGTATGTGTGTCAGTTTGCATGTGTACATGTGTGCACACACTCTGTAGGTCAGTGGGGAGAGCTATTTGGATAGAAAAGTAGGCTAGATGGATGGTAATTTTTTTTACGGACGGTAAATTTTATGAGAAAGTACATTTTGCTATTCAAGTGTACTGGGGTATTCCCTGACTCAGGCAGAGGAAGAGAGTGCACACATTATAATGTCACAAAATGCTTTCCAAAAGATGTATCATCTAATGTATGTCATGAAAAGGGAAAATACGTTTTTCCTGAAATTATAGTGAAGGGTTGGAGGAAACTCAGAAAGAAGAAGGTGCTCATCATGGAACATAGCAAAAACAGTGTTTGTCAGTGATAAAGAAGAGAAAAATGTGATGACCCACCTTGACTGTAATTAGAACTTGAGTGAGAAATGGGAAGTGGGGAAAAATAAGGTTGAGAGTTTGGCCTTGTTAACAAGTTAGGTATATCTTCACAGAAATGGCATAGCATTAATCAAGGTAGAAACCACTTAGACACTAATGAGTAGATTTGAAGAGAGTAAATAGAGAGATTGAGATAAAAGCTAGGAAGGTCTTTTTTGTTTGTTTGTTTTGTTTTTTGGGGGGCATCATTGCCCTCTGGTGGTGGGAGTAGGAGGCCCAGCCTTTGCTCCTGTGGAGCTGCTGCTGAAATTAAACCTCCATCCCAGTGGGCCGCAGTCCCGCGCACAACCACTACGCCATCGAGGCTCAGCCCAGGAAGGTCTTATAATAGATCATAGTATCTTGATTTCAAAGAAGTAGCAGTGAAAATAAAGCTAACTAGTAGAAGTAGAACTGTAGGACTAGTTGATTTTTGAAGTCAGAGAAAATCTTTATGGATGGTATACAAAGATTTACAAAGTTAAATAAATCATAAAAGGAAACAGAATGAACGATTGTAAACTGGTAAAAACTAATAGATATTCTTTTAAAAAACATTTTGTTAGGAGCTCATCCAAATCATCACAATCCATACATCCATCCATTGTGTGCAAAGCGCATTTGTACATTTGTTGCCATCATCATTCTCAAAACATTTTCTTCTACCCTTGGTATCAGCTCTTCATTTCCCTCCTCTCTCCTCCCCCCTCCCTCATGAACCATTACTAATTTATAAATTATTATTATTTTGTCATATTGTCTACTAACAGATATCTCCCTTCATCCACTTGCCTGTTGTCCGTACCCCAGGGAGAAGGTTATATGTAGATTCTTATAATTGGTTCCACCTTCCCTCATGGTGTCATCCCAGTATCATCACTCTCACCCTTAGTACTCAAGGGATCATCTCTCCTGGATTCCCTATGTTTCCAGTTCTATCTGTACCAGTGTACATCCTTTGGTCTAGCCAGATTTGTAAGGTAGAATTAGGATCATGATCGTGTGGGGGGAATGAAGCATTTAAGAATTAGAGGAAAGTTGCATATTTCATCATTGCTACACTGTTCACTCACTGGCTCATCTCCTTCCTCTGACCCTTCTGTAGGGTATGCCATTTCACCAACAGATGGACTTTGGGTCCTCAATCTGTACTTCCCCTCATTTATAATGACAAAATTTTTAGTTCTTTGATGCCTGATACCTGATCCTATTGACAACTCGTGGTCACACAGGATGGTTTGCTTCTTTGATGTGGGCTTTGTTGCTTCTAAGCTAGATGGCTGCTTGTTTACCTTTAAGCATTTAAGACCCCAGATGCTATATCTTTTGATAGCGGGGCACCATCAGCTTTCTTCACCACTTTTGCTTGTGCACACATTTGTCTTCAGTGATTGTGTCGGGAAGATGAGCATCATGGAATGCCAATTTAATAGAACAAAGAGTTCTTGCAATAAGGAAGTACTTGAATGGAGGCCCAATGTCCATATGCTGCTAATAGATATTCTTGATCGAATTCTGTCCTCCCAAAATATGTGCCAACTTTATTTACTAGGTCATAAGTCTCATTTTTATAAAATTATTAACCATTTTTAGACTATTATATTATAAATTATAACCTCTATTGTGTTAATGGGGGCATGATTACAAGCACTTCCATTAAGGAGACAGGCTACAATTTATAGAATTTTGAGTGACTCTCTTTTGGGATATAAAAGAGATTAAATGAGTGAGGAATGATCAGTGGGCAACTTACTACTGGCAAGAGAGAAGAGCAGGAATTATAGCATTTCCTTTGAATCTGGGATACCTGTGCTGAGAACCTCCTTGACCCAGGAGAAGATTGATATCAAGACATAAGTATCTCTCCAAGGAACACTGGATTTACAAATGTTGAAAAGAGACAGAGATCTTCCTCTAGAATTGATGGAGCATAATTTCCTCTTCAGTGAGTGCCCTGAATTGGGCCTTTTAAATCATAGCCTTTTAAATTGTGAGAGAATAAATTTCTATTTCTTAAAGCTGTGCACTTGTGGTATTTCTGTTATAGCAACCCTAAATAACTAAGAATTTGATACAGGAGTAGGGTGCTGCTCAAATAGTTGTTCTAATGCTGCTATCTGCTAATCAATTATCCAAAAACCTTTATCACTACCACTGACATTTAAGGAGATTACTAATTGTGCATGCTGATATGATACTGGGGGCATTGCCTGAGACAGAGACTTTACAAGTCATTGTTTTGGTTCTTAGAAAACACCCTCCTCATCCATTATTTCTTTTAGCCCTGTAACTAGACTTACTCCCCAGTCAGTTCCAAAAGGTGAAGTACAAATGGTGACCCAGGAAGAGTTGCATGATATTCCTGGAGAACTCCTAGGCTTGTCTAATATGTACTGACAGATACCTTTGAATATGTTGGGGATGAGTATGAGTTGCAAAGAACACTTGAATCAGTCTGAGTTTGTTGATAATGGACCATTAAACACAAATTTTTTATTCAGCACTTCAGTTCAAGAGGTTAGGTGAGGATCTAATAGTTTATTTGGTTGGTTGCTGAAGCATGGGTTGCCCAATGGCCTGTAATAAGACAGATTGAAATACCAGACCTACCTACAGATATGCTGTTGAAGAAGATATCCAGCATTTAGGAAAATTAGCATATTAGAGTGAATTTACCAGCATAGAATCATAGACCCAAACATGGAGTGCCCCAAAGAAACACCTTGTGAGTAACAAAGTTCTGAAGGAAACCCCAGTATCTCTGAAGAATGCTATGATTATTATTTTATGTAAATCAAGCATGAGAATAGGAACTGGCTTCAAGTGAAATAAGACACCTAACTACAATGACCACCATACATCCATCAGTTTGTCTTACAGTGTTGGCTTGTATGTTGCTGTAATGCTGTAAACTATGCCATGGGTATTTTAAAGGCCTACAGGATCATCCAAAGTGAGCAGAATGGCCTATGAAGAAAGAATTAGCAGTCTACTTCGGAGCAAGTAGCTTCTGAAAACCTTGTGTATACAACTGAAATATTGTCAGATGACTAGAGGGACATACAGTGAAATGGAAGGACATTGGTCATTTTAAATCATAAAACCATATGGTTAATTATGCTGAGAATGGCACAATAAAGAATTGGGTTGCATTCTTCATTTAGAAGGATATTTCAAGATATACTGCTGTGACAGAATTATACCTATCTATAGATCCTTTGGACCCGGGCCCTTTCTGCTGGGAACATCCCAGAATTAAGGGAAAACGGGTGGCTACGACACAGAGATTGCAGGGATAGCAAACTCGCGGCTGTCGAAAGAGACAATGCCCTTTCTGTAGACACCAGATAGAAAACTTTCCCCTAGAGCCAGTTTTCTGAATTTGGATTTCTGGACTGCTAAAGTATGAGAAAATAAATTCGTATTTATAATATAACAACTCTAGATAATTAAGACAATAAGTAAATAAAAAACTGGCACTGTAAGAATGAAGGCTTATTATCAAACCTTTTGTGGGGAATTCTATTAAAGAAATAAGAAAAATACCAACCCACCAATAGGGAAATAGACAATAAACATCAATAGACAATATATAAAATGGTCAAGAGAGAAAAACATGTACATTAAAATATTATATTTCACTTATTGTTGGCAATACTGAACAAACTATTGTTGTTAGTTGCCATCGAGTCAGTTACAATTTATTTAGACTGTGTGCACAACTGAATGAGACATTTCCTGGCCCTGTGCCATCTTCACAATTGTTGCTTTCCTTGATACATTGTCATCTAGCTTACAGGGGGTCTTCCTCTTTTCATTAGTGTTAGATACGCTAGTAAGTGATAAGTTCAAGTGTTGGCAAATGTGTAGACATCAGTGTTTTAAATGTGGAGTATAAACTTAAACAATATTGGTAGAAGAAATTTGACAATAGGAATCAAGGACATTATAGAAGTTTTACACTTCAGCTAATCATTTTATTTTCAGAGCTCTATCTGAAGACAATAATTAGAGAGGTGGTTAAAAAGTTTTTATATGGTGTTGTTAGATCAATAAGGAAATTTAAGTTTAGAATAGTTCAATAAGATGAAGTGTTTTATATAGTTGTACACTGTGAGTTAGATGTTGACTTAGGTCTTTGAATCCAAAATGTCAGTGGTTCAAACTTAAACCATACTATTATTTAACTTTATGCACTAAAATATAAAGCTAGTTGTGTTAGGCTGGGTTGGCTAGAGAAACAAATCCGTAGACACCCATATATGTATAAGAAAGAGCTTAATATCAAGAAGTAATTATATATCAAAAAAGCATCTCTGCCCAATGTAACTCTAGTTCTTCTATTGGTCCATAAGTTCCTCATCAGACTCGCCCAGATACGTGCAGTGTCCTCTACTCACTAAACTCTATCATTGAGTCAATGCCAACTCACAGTGAACTTTTAGGACAGGGTGGAATTGTTCTTGTGAATTTCCGAGCCTGTAACTCAATATAGGAGTAGAAAATCCAGTTTTTCTTCCATGGAGTGGATGGTGGTTTTAAATTGCTGACCTTATGATTATCAGCCCAACTTGTAGCCACTATGCCACCAGGGTGCCTGGTGCAATGTCCTCTATTGGTGCAATGTCCTCTAAAAGGTTGCATGTGCTCTAAACCAGTTTCCAAGGTTTGATGTTCCTCCAATCACCAGGATTCATGAGTCTAGGAACCAAGGCGCGGAATGGGATCAGCACCATTACTTCTAGTGACCCACTTGTGACGTTTTTGCTTCCTGTCCTTGCAACCTTGTGTTCTTCAGGTTTGGGGGTCTTCGTTCTAAAAGGAGAAACAGTGCCACCTGTACACACAGTATTGATTCCATTCAGTTGGAAGTTAAAAATGTCTCCTGGCTTTGTTTTGTTCCTTGTGTCTTTGGATCAACAAGAAAAGAAGTGCAATTTTTCATGGTGTGTTTGATCCTGATTACCAATGGTAAACTCTCAAGAGCAAACAAACAAGCAAACAAATTACCTTCAAGCTAAGTTCGGCTTATAGCATTCTTAAAGGGCAGATTAGGACTGCCCCTGTGGGTTTCCAAGACTGTAAATCTTCAGAGAAGTAAAAAAAAAAAAAACAAAAAACCCTTCCCCAAACAGTTTTGTACAGCAATCCCTTTCCTACATGAATACTAATGGGCCAAACCACGAAGAATGAAAGTTTGTGTCACAAAAAATATATAGAAGCCGAGCCATGGTGGTGCAGTGGTTGTGTGTGGGACTGTGGCCCATGGGGTTGGCGCTTCAAAATCCAGCAGCAGCTTTCCAGGAGTAAGACTGGACTTCCTACTCCCACCAGGGCAATGATGTGGGAAAAAAAGAAAAAAAATAGAATCAGATGAGGTACTTGAGGGAAAATGGAAGGTCAGTAGCTCAGGAAAATAATTATAAATACCAGCTAAGACCATATGATCAGGTGTAGAAAGGGAGACTGTAATTGATTTGAATACTTTCTCCTTTTACATATGTATCAATTTTTTTTCATTTATCAAAAGATATTGTAAAATGGAATAGTTCATTTTTGGTTTTACAAATGTTAGTTGTAAATGTTAGGCACAACTATGACTTTACTATTGTTTTGTTTGGAGATTTTAGCTAAATTAAATGTGTACATGTTCCAAGTGACAATAGCAGATTTGTGTCAACTTTTTGAACCTGAATTCTCAGAGATTTGCAAGTTAGGGCCTAGTGACCCCTCATGATTTTCTATAACACAATTTAGTCAACCCCATAATGGAATCATCTGTGAAAAACCAATCAATTGAAAGAAGATTATGGTGGAGTACAACCACCTTAACCAGGACGCAACCATGATCTAATTGAAAGGAAGTGTCCTTGAATGTGTGGTCTGTATCCTATGTGAATTGATGCTGTTGGGAAACTGCTTTGCTTCTTGCTGAGTCTGGATTCTGTATCTGGATAACTAGATTATGGATCTCCAGTTCTTCAGACTTCAGTTTATGGCCTACCCTATTGCTTATTGACCCTGGAAGCCATCGGCAACCAGCCATGTGGCTTGAAGATCTTGGATTCATTAGATTTTGCAGTCTGAAACCTGACCTACTGATGTTGCATTTTCACATGCTTCTACACCCAGCAGCAGTCTGTAGTCTTCTTTATCCCACCAGCTACATAAATCAGAAAAGTCTTTTCATTTACAAAGTTGAACCCCATCAGGCATGTACATTTTTACTGTCTTTTTATACTTTCTATCACTATAAATATTTGGCCAAGACAACTCTTTAAATTTGGCACCTTTTTCTCAAGATTTTACTTACTTAAGTATTTTGGAAGCTTAATGAGTTTACCAGAAGATTTTATCACAGCTAAACTCTATTCTGTTCCTATGATGCGTTATTGTTGCTAGGTTCCATTGAGTTATTTCTAGCTCCTAGTAACTGAATGCACATGATACTTGAGTATCACAGAAAGCTTAGTCCAAGTTGAGTTAGTTGAGGTCCATCATGGATTTCTTCATGAAGCAAATGCTCTTTTTTCCCCTCCACCACCTTTTTTTTAAACCCCAGTAATTTTGCACCTTTTGTCCTGTGCTTGGACAGTATAGTCAATGACAGTGCCATGAGTGTCATGATGGTTTGGGTCATAGTTGTGCAAAACACTGACAATGTAACCTCAGACAAGCTCCTCATCCAAGACTTTCTTCAAAAATAAATAGTTTCACTACTGCTCACATTGCCAATGCCTTCCCTAGTCTGTGTGCAGAGATTTCCGACTTCATTGGAATGATTTGTCATAAAGTTTCATGTACATATAAAGCCAAGCTCTGCTGTGTTTATTCTGACTCATGGCCAACCACATATTACAGCTGAACTCTGCCCCATAAGCTTTTCAATGTTTGAGTCAATGTTTTGAAAGATCTTAAATTTACTTCCAAGAAACCTCTGGTGAAACATATCTTCAACCTAATAGTTGATTGTGTTAGCTGTTTGTCACCCAAGGTAAAGAATGAATAGAAAAAAATCAACTCTAAAATGTTTTGTGAGGTATTAATTAGATAAGAACCTAGACAAAAATATAAAACCTATTACCATTAAGTAGATTTCAACTTCTATTGAATTTATAAGACAGAAGAGAAGTATCCCACAAATATTTCAAGGGTGTAAATCTTTGTAGAATTGAACATCATATTCTGTAATGTTCACCTTTCCTAACACTATGGTTGAAGACAAAATGGGCACATAAGGAAATGTGGTGAAGAGGGCAGCTGGTACCCAGATATTAAAAGATATAGTGCCTGGGGTCTTAAAGGCTTGAAGATAAACAGGTGACTATCCAGCTGAGAAGCAACAAAGTCCACATGGAAGAAGCACATCAGCCTGTATGATTATGAGGTGTCAATGGGACCAGGTATCAGACATCAAAGACCCAGAACAAAAAATCATATGAGGGGAAGTGCAGTGTGGAGATCCAAAGCCCATCTGTGGACAATTGGACATCCCCTTACAGAAGAGTCACAAGAAAAAGACAGGGTGTAGTCAGGGTGTAGAATAATGCCAATGAAGCATACAAGTTTACTCTTGTTTTTGAAAGCTTCCTCACCCCCAACCCCACTATCAAAACCCCAATTCTACCTTTCAAATCAGGCTAGACCAGAGCATGTACACTGGTAGAGATAAGAGCTAGAAACACAGGAAATTCAGGACAGATAAACACTTCAGAACCAATAATAAGAGTAGTGATACCAGGAAGGTAAGGGAAAGGTGTGGGGAGAAAGTGGGAACTGACCACAGTGATCTACATATACCCCCCCTCTCCGGGTGATGGACAACAGAAAAGTGGGTGAAGGGAGACAGTGGTAGGTGTATGACATGAAAAAAATGATAAATTATATAGGGTTCACGAGGTAGGGAGGGTGAAAGAAGGGGAAATGAGCTGATACCAAGGGCTCAAATAGAAAGAAAATGTTTTGAAGGTGATGATAGCAGGTGATACCAAGGGCTCAAGTAGAAAGAATATGTTTCAGAAATGATGATGGAAACAAATGTACAAATGTGCTTGACACAATGGATGGATGTATGGATTATGATAAGAATTGTTTGAACCCCCCCACCAATGATATTAAAAAAGAAAAAAGAAGATGATGATGGCAACATACCATATATACTAGTGTATGAACGGACCCAAATACCAGCTGAAACACCTAATTTTACTACAAAAATTTCATAAAAAATGTGCCGAAAAACTTGGTTTATACAAAATTATATATAGTATATACAAATGTGCTTGAAATAATGGATGCATGCATGGATTGTGATAAGAGCTGTAAGAGCCCCTAATAAAACAATTAAAAAGAAAGAAGAAGTAAATCACCACATCTTTATCTCATGTAGTGGTTCAAGTTCCCAACCACTTACCTATTTGTTAGTAGCTGAGGGCTCAACTACAGTTTCAACGAGAAACTCTACATAAAAGCAACCTGAATAAGTATTATTTATAATTTTCACATATCAAAAATTAGGCGCAGACTTAATTTCTCTTTCTTATTTTTCTGTATTTTCTAATTTTACTTTCTGCTTTACACTATTTTTTCTTTCCTGCCTTGCTTTTTCTATCATTTTTTTCTCTTTTTACCAAGTCATCCTAGTTTTTTTGTTTTACAGTGTTTCTTAAATGAGAGTTTAACCATTTTAAGAGTATAATTCAGGATCATAAAAGTGTTAACCCCTTTCTAGAAATGGGATTATAATACCTATGTACCCAATATTGCTTTCTATCCTGAGAGAGACAGAAAACATGCATTTTAGTAAAATTTTGAAGGAAGTAGACATTGGTGAGACAAGAAATTACACCTTAGAGACCTGAGTTGGGGGTTTTAGAAATGATTCTGGGTCTAGGACCATTAAGTAAGAGACAGCTCTGAGTGGAGGGTTAGGATGACATAACTAGTAGATCTTTAGGGAAACGGTAGTTGCTGGGCTTGAGAGAGGTTTTGTGGTGGGGGAGGTAGGTCATGTACCAAAAGAGAAAGCGCCAGTCAGCAGAGCAGATCTCTTTCATGTTGGGTCATTTGAAGGGTGCCATAAATATATAGAAACATGTAGAATTGATGAGAAAAAATTAATCACCTACAATGGTGGCCATTTCTATTTAAAGTAAAAAACCCTCAAGATTTTTACTAAACTATCATCACCTTAAAAGAGAATATGTTGTATTTTCCTTTGAGTTAAATGTGTCCTTGCACAGCATGGGGCCAAGAAAGAATGAGGCCCTGTCATACTGTCTAGTGGGAAGATAAAGCCAGAAGAAGTAAGGTCAGGGACTGTGGAGGCCACTCACAGTTGCAGTGTGGCAACCTCATCTGTTGGTGCTTGAGGCTAGACTAGTGTGCCAGTCATGTGCTTATGTTAATTTCATGATGAGATGTAGGGGTGGAGTCTAGCCTGTTAATCTGGAGATAGCCATTGAGTAGCCAATGATGCCTCTATGTGGGCATGGCCTTCTCCTGAGACTTCTGGGAAACTTGCGATATTTCCCTTGTGAAGATGAGAAGCTATCTTCCCCAGTTGTTGGGAGTTAGTTTCAGAGATGATTAATCACAAACAAGACAAGATGGCAGCATCTGAGAAGCTGAAGGAGCCGTAGGATAAGCCACACAGCTTTGCCTTGATGGAGCCAGACCTCTGAAGCTGGAGAGGCCACATGGAGACCCCTGCCAGCAATGAGTTGCTTCTGCCACCACTGGATGCTGTTGATGGACCCTGAGCCCTGGAAACAAAGAGCCATGGGGAGACCCCTGCCAGCGCTGGGATTCTGCATGCACTGACCTGTGACTTTTGAGTCAGAAGGAGACATTATAGACTGGTATCAGACATATGGGGCTAATATCGGACTCATGACTTTGAACTGGACTGGGCTGAGATGTTTTCTCAGTGTTCCCTTCATTTTGTATATAAACCCTTTCCTTACATCCATATGCGTGTCTATGAAATTTGTTCCTCTAGTCTACCCGGACTAACACAAGTAGTCAATCATTACTGATGCCCCTCACCATCAGTCTTCCATACTTGGGACCCAGGCATATCTTCAAAAATCTGGTATTGGTCATATAGTAGGGAGTTTTGTATTTCACGTGGAAACATACTGGAAAGATCTCTGGAATAACAGTTACATAGAATATAATTCCTGGCTCTATTACTTACTTGGGCTTGTGAGTTTAGTATTAGTACTTATCTGAGAGTATTAAACAAGACAATGTGCATAAAACATGCTAGTATAACATTACTGGCACATCTTAGGTGCTTAACAAGTGATTCTTCTTTTTAGTAGCATTGAACATATAGACATATTATTTTGTTAATAGAAAAGTCATGAAAATCCTATCTTTTGTAAACCACAGGAGCTTGTAGAACTTCTGTTTCTTCCATGAGATCTTCATATGTGAAGGCATTAGACTTGAATAGTAAATATGGATATATGCAAACTCATAGGAGATTTATTTTTCTCTTACAAGAAGAAAGTTACGGATAGATAATCGAAGCTTATTATAGGAGACCTATGACTCTGTCAATGAACAATGCTCCCTCTGACTTTCTCCACTGCTATTCTTAATGTTTGACTTTATGGTGGTCTGTGAGCATTTCATTACTCCCAAAATTTAAGGTAAATTTTGAAATAAAAAATGTGCTAATAATCCTTCCATTTTTAGAAAAGAAAGACAGAGCATTTAGAAGATATGTTAAATTTAAAATTTTCCATATAATTTACAATTCCTCAGAAGCTAATCATAGGATTATTGTATGTAATTCACTCCTGGTTATGTATCCAAAACAATTGAAAGCAATTATTGAAACAAATAACTTGCAGACCATGTTCGGGGCATTGTTATCACAATAGTCAGAAGGAGGAAACTGACCAGCATATCCATACAATGAACTATTACTTAGCCATAAAAATAAATAAAAGCATGCTATAATAATGAATGGATGAACCTTGCAAATAATATTGTATATTAAATAACCAGAAATAAAAGGGCAAACATTTTATGCTGCATGATTCCACTTATATGACATGTTGTGAATACGCATATTTATAGACATAAAGTAGACTTGAGGTTAACAGGGACGACATGAAAGGAAAATTGGATGTTATTGCTTAATTTGTCTAGAGTTTCTCTTAAAGTCAGTGAAACAATTTTGAAAATAGAGGTGAGGTGTGTGTTACAATATAGTGATGCAATTAATGCCAATGAAATGTACACCTAAAATGGTAACATTTCTTTTTAAAATTTAAATTGTTTTGACAAACAACTTCATATCACACAATCAATACTTTAATCATATTAAAAGAGTTGTGCAATCATAACAATAGTCAGTTTTAGAACATTTTCTTCTTTTTTGTACTCATTATTATTAGAGCCCCATTTTTCTACAACCTCCCCTACCTACCATTACCCTAAAGAACAATTAGTCTGGTTAATGTCTCTACAGATATAGCTACCCAGGATTTCATATAGAGAGCAATGTAGAAAACAATGGGACTGGCGATTTGGGCAGAATAGTGGAGAGGAGGAGGTGGGAAAAAGGGAGGGCATAGTCAGCAAACCCAGGGACAAGGGAACAACAAGGGTTTTTGGTGGGGTTAGATCCAATGCAATGTAGCCAAGAGGAGGTATCGAGTGCCAAATGAAGGTCAAACATAATAGTGAAAAAAGAGGAAAGTAAATGGAAATAGAGGAAAGAACTAGGAGGCAAAAGATATTTATAGAGGCATAAACATGCACGCACATATGTAAATATGTTAATATTTAGTGATAAGGATATAGGTTTATACATATATATTTTAATTTTTAATATACATATATTCTTAGGCTAAGTATTATGGTAGCAGATGACTATTGGACCTCTACTCAAGTCTTCCCTCAATGCAAGAATACTTTGTCCTAATAACCTAATAACCTTCTGTGATGTTCACCTTCATGACATGATCATTAAAGAAAAATGGGTGCATAAGCTAATGTGGTGAAAAAGTTGATGATGCCCAGCTATTACAAGATATAGCATCTGGGGCCTTAAAGGCTTGAAGTTAAACAAGTGGCCATTTAGCAGAGAAGCAAGAAAGCCCACATAGAAGAAGCACACTAACCTGTATGATCATGAGGTGTTGAGGTATCATAAGATTCAAACAAACAGCCATTTTGATGTGAATGAGAGGGCTTGGAATAGAGACCCAAAGCCCAACTGTAGACAATTGGACATTTCCTCAGAGAAGCGCCAGGGAAGAGCTAGTCAGGGTGCCATATAGCACCAACAAAACACACAAGATTCCTCTTGTTCTTTAATGCTTCTCCCCTCCCCCAACCCACATCCCACTATCATGACCCCAGTTCTAGTTTACAAATCTGGCTAGACCAGAGTATGTACACTGGTACAGAGAAGAACATTTGACACACAGAATCCAGGACAGATAAACTCCTCAGGACCAATAATAAAAGTAATGATACCATGAGGGTAGGGGGAAGGTGGGGAAAGAAGGAGGAGAAAGGGGGAACTGATAACAATGATTGACATACAACCAGGGAACAAACAACAGAAATGTGAGTGAAGGGAGACAGTGAATAGTCTGAAACATAAAAATAAAAATAATTCATAAATTACCAAGGATTCATAAGGGTAGGAGGGGGGAGATAAAAGAGGATCTGATACTAAGGGCTACAGTAGAAAGAAAATATTTTGGAAATAATGATGACATCATATGTACAAATGTGATTGATGCAGTTGATGGATAGATTGTTATAAGAGCTGCAAGACCTCTCAATAAAAATGATTTTTAAAAAAAGAAGAAAAAGAAAAACCCACTAACAACAGCAACAAAATAAAACACAGAAAAACCTCAGATGAAAAGGTAACAGAAAATAAGAAAAAGTAAAACAAATTTAAAATGTGTCAAAAGTGAGAAAAAGTGATAAGATGCTACATTTTAACCAAACTACATCTGTTTTAGTCATCTGTATTAGAACACTTTCCAATGCACTTAAAAATCATTTTATTGTGGTCTCATACCACACTTATCACAATACATACGTACATACTGTCAAGCACATTTGTACACCTGCTGCCATCATCATTCTCAAAACATTTGCTTTCTACTTGAGTCTTTGACATCAGCTCCTCATTTCTTCCCCCCTCCTCACTTCCCCCTCGCTCATGACCCTTGGTAATTTATAAATTATTATTATATCTTACACTGCACTACATCTCCTTTCTCCCACTCCTCCATTGTCCATCCTCCAAATAGGAGGCTATATGTAGATCCTTGTAATCAGCTCCCACTTTCTGATAGTAAGACTTTTTAACATGGATTGATGGTCATGGGATATTCACTGGAGGCTTAATCTAAGTGAGGACTCTGAAAACGAATTTTATCCATTTTCCATTCATAGACTTTGGAAAACAGAGAGCTCAAAATTTAAGCTCTAATCTCATTCCTTTCTACAAGAAAGAATTTTTTATTATTATTTATCATCCTTGGATCACACAGGCTGATGTGCTTCTTCCATATGAACTTTGCTGGCTTCTCACTTAGGTGACTGCTAGTTTTAAAATAAGTATTTAAGGCCCCAGATGGTATTCTTTCTGATAGTCTGGTGATTTCTTCATTACACTTTGCTATGTAGATCTTCAGTGATCTCTTTATGAAGGCAGGTATCACAAAGGGCCATATTATAAAAACTAATTTTACTTAGATTAGGGTAACCATTAAGTGTGAGCTCAAAATCCATTCATCTATCTATGGACTATATATGTCTGTGGTCCACTTTAGAGCCATTGTCATTTTATTGGAGAACATCATAAACCATCCCCATGGAGAATATGATAATTCTATTGATAGTATCATTAATTTAGCCAATGGCATAGACTTCAAATACTGTTCAGAAAACGAAAGTATACCTGTATACTTTTTGGTGCCAACTCATTCTTGCCTGATGTACAAAAGCATGAAGCATTGCTGGTCCTGTGCCATCTTCTCAGTTGTTTTTATGTTTGAGCCCATTCATTAAGTCGTTAGCCAATATATTTTGTGAAATGTTTTTCTATTTTTCACTATCCTCCTACTCTACCAAGCATGATGTCCTTTTCCAGAGATTGCGTAGCCTACAACATGTCCAAAGTATAAGAGACAAGTCTTGTCCTGTTTTCCTATAAGCAGAATTCTGACCTTACTTCTTCCTAGACAGATAGAACAGATTTTAAGACCAAAATACGGGTTGTTGACCTGTAGAGATAAAGAACTCAGCTGATTGGACTCTATTTAAACAATGAGAACCAGAGATAGGGCCAAACCTTCATTAATGATCACTCACAAAGACAGAACCATGCTTGCTAGAATAAAATATTTTATAAAAGGCAGAGAGCATAAACATACCAAATATATGGTAGTCTCAAGTTGATATTTAGTGGGCTTTCTGAAAGCAAGAAATTTAAATGAAAGTCCAGTGAAATCCAAATGTATAACCTTTGGACAGCAGCCATCTAATTCTTTTCAAACTGCTGCATACCAACTTTAAGTCTAAAGGAGTATTTCAGTTACTTAAAACTTGCTACAAGTAAGTTTAAGGTAAAATCCAATATATTTAATAGACCTTCTACACTACCACCAGGTAGTTTAAAGCTTTTAAAAAATGTGCACCACAAAAGATCAAAGTCTAAAGTATTGATATTTATAGCATGCAGTCTGGGACACCAAAGCTGGATAGGTCGAAATATCCAATTGAGTATACAATATAAGGGGCTGAGCACTGGTGGTGTAGTGGTTGTGTGCGGGACTGCCACCAACAGGGTTGGCAGTTCAAATCCAGCTCTCCAGGAGCAAGGCTGGGCCTCCCACTCCCACCAGGGGGCAGTGTCTCCCCCCAAAAGAATACAATATAAGGCTTATCCCCTTGGGTGGGGGGTGATGTTAAGCATTTTCCCCAAAGGCAGATTGCTCTTCCAGATTTACCAACCAAGAGAGGTGTGGTAGTTACATAATCTGGTGTCAATTTGGGACTTGAGAGGTTTAAGAGCGAAGGGGTGGAGTCTAGTCTGTCAGTTGGGTTTTAACTAATAAGTCCTCTGTGTGAGTACGGCCTTCTCCTGATGATTCTGGGAATTTCTGTAATTCCTCCTTGGAAGTGGAGGGAGACACTCTTTCAGCTCACTCCTTGAGAGACGCTCTACTGACAAGATATATGGCGCTATGCTATGCTGATATAGTCTGTGCCCTTGGAGCTGGAAAAGCCACATGGAGATCCCTGCGGACACCATCACTGGACCCACAAGACTTTCCACTCATTGGTCTGTGATTGTCCTGCTTTCGGCATCATTGTATGTGTTTTGTGAGTCTGGAGAGGACTTTTTAGATTGGTATTGGCTATATGGGCTAATGTCAGACTTATGTACTTGATATGGATTGGGCTGGGGTGTTTTCTCAATATGTAATTGCTCTTGTTTGTATAGGTCTTTCCTATTCACATTTGTGTTTTTATGAATTTGTTTCTCTAGTCTATCTGGACTGACACAAGAGGCATAACCATATACTCAAAAACAGACCTAGCTCCCACCTCAATCTTTGGATTTGAATTTCCAGTAAGATTCACTGAACGCTTTCGTACAAGTATCTGTTGATTTAGAGACATGGTTTTCAACTTTCCTACAGTTTAATACAGTTCCTCATGTTGTGATGATCCCCAACCATAAAATTGTTTCCGTTGCTACTTCATAACTGTCATTTTGCTACAGTTGTGAATCATAATGTAAATATCTGAGATGCAGGATGTATTTTCATTGTTACAAATTGAAAATAATTAAAGCTAGTGATTAATCACAAAACAGCATATAATTATATATTATGAAATACTTATTTCTAATTACAAATAAATGAAATTTTGCCTTGTAGCATGGTGTAGCATGAGTTAACTGTCTTCACATTAGGTAAACATATGGGGGTGTATCTGTATGTGGGTGGACCTGCCTGGAGACTAGAGGAGCAGTGTCTTAGTTCCTAAGAATGTTGGAAATATGTTTTTTCTGAAGGTCTTAGGAGACCCCTGTGAAGCAGTCGTTGGACCCCCAAAGGCATCCCACCCACAGGTTGACAACTGCTGATGAGGGTGATTTTTATCAATGTTATGTGGCAGGAACTGCTTGTTCTTTTCAACATGAGAAAGTGATGCCAAGTGAGGTGAGGCTTCTCTTGTCCAGGTGGTTGTTACGCTGGACAAATTAGCGAGTGATATATGGATCATCAGCCTTAGGCAGGCGCCGTATTGCTTGGGAGACCAGATTAGAAGATTACACAACCTGAGAACAGAAACTTGCTTTTGTCTTGGTACTTATCCTTGTAAAAGTGGTCTCAGATCATAATTGTCATTTTGGGATTGACTACCTGCACTCAGTGTAAAGGTTCCCTTTAGGTGCTCAGGTGTTTTGTGGATGTTTTATCATTGTGTTTTAGGGATTCATTGGGTTTATGTACCAGCATTCCTTTTTCCATTCTTCTACTGATGGGCATTTAAGCTGTTTCCCGATATTTGTTATTGTGAACAGTTTGGCAAAGGACATAGGATAGTATACATCGCTTTGTTGTATGTCTCTTGCTTCTTTTGGGGATGCACCTAGGGGCATTATGGGTCCTATGGCAGTTCTCATCCCAGTTGTTTCTGGTACCATCATGTCACTTTCCACAATGATTGCACATGTTTACAAGCCCATCATCAGCTTACAAGAGTGCCATTCTCTCTGTACCCTCTTAACCATCTGTTGTTTTCTCCTTTCTTATTTTTAAATATTGGGATATCATTGTGGATGTTAGGCAATCTCTCACTGTTTAGATTTGCAACCCCTGAATGGCTAGTGATGGTGAGCATTTTTTTTTCATGTTTGTCAACCATTTGAGGGTCATATTTGGTAAACTGTCTGTTTTTGTCTTTTGGTTACTTTTTAATTGTACTACTTCTTTCTTAAGATGCTGCATAAGTCTATAGATTTTAGTTAGCAGTTTAGTTGTCCACTGTGTTATCTCGCTAGTAATATTTTCCCAGTACATAACTCCCATTTCATTCTTTTAAAGAAGTCTTTTGATGTGTATGTGTCTTATTTTTAGCATATTCAAATAACCTCTTTTGTCTTCTACTGTAGCTGCTCTCTGTTATATTTCATAGTATGTTTCTATATGGAAATAAGACTCTTAATTTTGTACCATTTTAAGTCAATAATCCTTACAGTTTGGGGATTTATATTTAGGTCTTTAATCCATCTTGACTTAATTTTTGTGGTTTGGAGTGATGTATGGGTTTTCTTTACTATTTCTTCAGATGAAGATCCAATTTCTCTTGTTTTCTTTGTCCTTTTGTAAAAAAATTATTTGTGAATAGGTGAGTGTATTCATTTTTGAGTTTTCTAGATTAATATCTCTACTGAATGTAGGCTCCAAGATCTTCAGTAAAATCCTAGTCAACAGAATTCAACAAAACATCAAAAGAAAAAGAAATAATAATATATCACAATCAAGTGAGACTCATGCCAAATATGCAAGGGTGCTTTAATATTAGAAAAACAGTCCATATAATTAAACATATAAACAAAATGAAAGAGAAGCATATGGTAATATCAATTGTTTAACAAAATTCGCTATTAGTTCCTGATAAAAATCACTCAATAAAATAGGTATAAAAGGAAATTCTTCAACATAATAAGAGCCATTTATGTGAAACAAATGGCCTGCATCTCATTTAATATAAAGAAATTTAAAGCATTCCCTCTTTTCGTGGGAACTAGACAGGATTGCCCTTATCACTATTTTTATTTAATTTAGTCCTTTAAGTTTTAGCTAGAGCCTTAAGACATTAAAAGACACTAAAGGTAACCACATAGGTACAGAAGAAATAAAACTCTCTTTATTTGCAGATGACATTATCCTATGTATAGAAAACTCAAAATATTCATCTAATAAACTTCTTGAATTAATTCAAGCTATACATCAACATACAGAAATTAGTTGAATTCTGGTATTTATAGATGATAGTACCAGAAAGGATATCGAAAGAAGAATACCATTTACAAGAACTACACAAAAGATGAAATATTGAGGAATACACTTTACTAGAGAAACAAAAAAGACTTAGACAAAGAAAATCACTGAACACTCTTACAAGAAACCGAAAGAAATGTGCACAAATAGAACAAGCTATCATGTTTCTGAGTGGGCAGAATAACCACTATAAAAATGTCAATATTACCAAAACTCAATGTAATTCCTATCCAGATTGCACCGCAATTCCTCAAAGAAGTGGAAAACTAATCACCAACTTTATATGGAAAGGAAAAAAGCCTAGGGTCAATAAAATACTATTAAAAATAAGAACAAGGTAGGGGTCCTTTTACTCCCAGACTTTAAATCCTATTTAATACCAGCTTGGTACTGGTACAATGATAGACTAATGGATTAGAATTGAGAACTCAGAAATACAACCAAGTATCTATAGACATCTAATCTTTGATAAAGAACTAAAACATATCAAAAGGGGAAGAGAGACCACTTTCAACAAATAGTGCTGGAAAACTATTCACCTGTAATAGAATGAAATAGAGTGAACTGGATGGATTAAGGATCTAACTATCAACCACACAATTATAAAGACTTATTGAAAAAAATCAGGACAAACTTAAGGACCTTATTAGAAGCCTTAATACACTACTAAACATAAAGAAAAACATCCATACTATAGAAGACTAAATAAAGAGCTAGGACCTGCTGAAATCATCACATTTTTCACATCAAAAGGCTTCATCAAAGAATTAACAGAGAACAGAGATTGGGAAAAATATTCAGTAATAGTGCACCAAGTAAAAGGTTGATTTCCAAATTCTATCAAAAACTACACTATCTGCTGATATCAAGGGCTCAAGTAGAAAGAAAATGTTTTGAAAAGGATTATGACAACATATGTACAGCTGTGCTGGATACAATGGATGCATGTATGGTTGTGATAGACTGTAAGAGCCCCCAATAAAACGATTTAAAAGGAAATTAAAGAAAGCAACACCATCTTAACAAGAAAAACAAAACAAAAAGTCCAATTAAAAATGGGTAGATGCCATGAATAGACAATTTATCAAAACTGACAGTAAGGCAGTCAACAACCATATGAAGAAATGTTTGCATTCATTAGCAATAAGAGAAATACAAATCAAAACAGCAATGAGATACCACCTCACACTAACACTTTTAGCAAAATTCAATAAGACATAAAAGAATAAAGGCTAGAGAGGGAAAAAAAGACAAGGCAAAAAAAGGCTAGAGAGGATGCAGAGAGATCAGAATATTTTTACAATCTAGTGGGACTGTAGAATTGTGCAACTATGATGGAAAGCAGTAAGGTGCCTCCTTAAGCAAATGCAAATACAAGTACCTTATGATCCAGCAATCTCTCTATTGGGTATAAAAGAAATAAAGAATATAATCTTTACTGACATATGCATACCTATGTTTATTGCAGCAATATCCATAATGCAAAAACATAATCACAGGAAAATGGATAAGCAAGCTCTGGTACATTCATACACTACAACATTCTGCATCAAGAAAAATCAACTCTCTTAAATACCATAAGACATGGATAAAACTAGAGAATATTATGCTTAGCAAACTTAGTCAATTCTACAGAGATAACTATATATTTAAGAACATCATTATTATAAGATTAAAAAAAGAAAAAAATAACGTGTTTTACAGACACAAAGAGAAGATTTGACTATGAGGAGTCCAGGGATGAAGGTGGGCTGAGAGAGGGGAAGGGTTAGTTAGACATTGAGGAAGGAGGGGGGAAGTGTAGAGGGAGGGGAGAAAGAGAACCACAATGATGGAAAGTTTAATAGTCTATGGTTGTTGTTTGATTTCTTCAGAGCATCTTTGTAATTATATTCCGTGAACCTCTTTTAAAAAGAAAACAAAGTAAGCCTCTCTAAACTTCTTATTCCTCAGACCTAAATATTAGTCCATGTGGCTTAAAAAAAATAAGAAAAGGAGGAAAAGTGAAACTAAAATAACTTGAAATCTTTAGTGACATACAAGTTCATTTCAAACAAACAAACAAAAAATAAGACTTATGTTCATCAAAACATTTCATCAAAAGCTTGAAAACAGAACCCACAGAAAGGGGAAATTTTTCTGTCAATAACACAGTAGACAAGGACTAATCTCTAGAAAACCTTAGCACCATAAGAAAAGATGGAGATTTCACTTTAAAAACGGGCAAAGACATGACCAGACAGTTCACCAAAGAAGGTATCCCAGTGGCCAACAAGCATGTGAGAAAATGCTTATGATCAGTAGCCATGGGAGAGATTTAAATGAAAGCAAGATAAGCTATCTCTTTACACTGACATCGACAGCAAAAATAACAAAGGTTGGAGAGGGTGTGGAGAAATTTGAAGCTTCATATACTTGTTGGTGAGACTATATATGTGTACAATCACTGTGGAAAGGGATGTCAGTCTACTTCAAACAACTGGGAATAGAATTTCCATATGACTCACTATTTCTTTGCTGGATGTACTCCTTAAAGATGAGTCATATAACAGAATACATATGCAAGTTCATCATAGCACTTATAGTAGTGTAAAGATGGAAACAGCTCAAATGTCCATCAGTGGAAGAATATATAGAGAAACTTTGTGTATCAAAAGACTGACCCAGAAGAATAAAAGGAGAACCCCCCCAGACTGGGAACAGGACACTCAATGGAATCCTATGCAATGTCAAAGACTAATGGTGAAACAGCAAAGAGTCTTTTTAAAGTGGATGGGGAACATCATGCTGAAGGAAACTAGTCCACCACAAAAAGACAAATATTGTATGACACCACTGTTATAAAGAAAAATCTTTCATACCAAAGAAAACAGACTTTGATGGTTACCAAGATAGGGGGGATAGGGCAAAGGCGGAGAGATGAAGCAGTTTGCTGGAGGGTAGACAGATGTTAACTTGGATGAAAATTTTGAAAACGTCAAACTCACTGACAGCAAGTTGATGCTGACTCAGTTTCTGTATCAGGCAGGCTAGAAATGCTCCCGTGACTATCTGAGACTGTAACTGCCAAGAGGAGTAAAAAACTTCATCTTTGTGCCACAGTGTCTCCTGGTTTCAAACGATGACCTTATAGACTGCAGCCCAGTGCGTAACTGTTATGCCACCAGGGCTCCTGAGGTGGGTGAAGGTAAGATGATAGTCCACATGAGGAAGAAGAGAATAGAGGGGGAAGAGGGGAGGAGGACAAGCTATTGGGGGGGGGGGTTGATACATAGCTTAAGTTGCTGAATATAAAATTGATCATCTGAAATGTAAATCCCAATGTAACTCATAATAAAAATTTTAAAAAAAATTTCATAATAAAAATATTTTAAAGTTCGCTCAACTTTTTTTCCTCTGGGAATATGTGGACTGAAACCACTGCACCCCCAACCTGAGGACCTCTGCAAAATCTCCTATTCAGTTGAGTGAGCCAAAAATGTTTCTTGGAGACATTTTGTCTCAAAATGGATCTGAGTAAATTAGCCCATATCTGGAAAGTAAAGTGGAAATGCGGGATTTATAGAATTAACTCAGAACAGAGTTATAAAGAAAGAGAATGTGTGTTCATTGGACAGCTTTCCAGCTTTGTGCTTGTCTAATTCTCTATCATCCATGTTACCCAATAAAACCCACTGTATCTATGTGATTTTGACTAAGTGACTTTATAGGATGGAGTAGAATTTATAGGATTTAAACACTTTAAAAAATCCTAATCATTCTCTCAGGAAGCTACTGGTGGCCAGGAGCCCAATGAGTCATGCATTCGGACACCAGAGCTCCTTGCTTTCATCCCTATAAGCAACCTACAATCTTTCAGAAAGCTCAAGAGGGGTAACCCATTCTTTTACTTGGTATGTTGATTCAGTTTTGATTTGTTTCTCTTAAATGTTTGTTTAATTAGGTAGTCTGTTTAATAAATAATATTCATTCAATAAATGCTTGTGTTTCTAAATTAGGGTCAGGGAATAAAAGGATGAAAAACATATCTTGTGGCTATTCAGTGAGTTAAAAATAGTAAACACTCACACAGTTACAAGTCAATATGGTTTGTCCTACTCTAAAATAAGGGAGCCCTAGTGAGCAATGTGTAAGTGTTTAACTGTTAAATGATAGGCTGATGGTTGAAACCCACCAGCTGTTCTATGGGAAGATGTAACAGCCAGTGTTTGTGAAGATTACGTCTGGGTCATGTCCTACAGGGTCATTGTGAGCCCAATTAACTCAATAGAATCAGGTGTTTTCATTTTAGTGTGCAAGAAGTTACAAAGTATAGTATGGGGTGACATTATGAAGAATAATGTCTGAACAAGGGTTTGAAAGTCCACCGAACACCTGTACCTTTATTTCATATTAGACATCATTGACACATTTTAGGGAGAACAAGAAAGACCTGCTTACCTGTAAGAAGACATGACCTCACAAGGGAGGAGGAGAATCAAACTCAGCATCAGTCTAAGAGGAAGTCAGATACGCTTCCACACTCCAATCTCCTATGATGTGGAGGTCAGACATGTATCCACCTTCAAGCTTCTCTACCATTTCTGACACATTATAACCCTCACATAGCACTCTCTATTTTTATGTTAGGCTTAATAATTCGTTGCAATAGCCACATGAAACTCACAAACAGTACTCCTAATCATGAGATTTATTAGCGATGTCATGGGGTTGCAATTCAGGATCAGAGATTCTTAGAATACTGTTCCTAAAATCAAGGTACCTTTCTCAGCTGTGCCCATAGGCATGCCTCGCTGATCTCTGGCTTCTCACACACAAGACCCTGACCTCTGCCTGACTCAGGCAAATGTTACAAAGCTCCTTCAGATAACTGCTCAAAGGGCTATTCACTTACAATTTTTAGACCTAATGTGCTCAGCTCTAGCTTCTGTCAGCAAATTTAGCTCTGCCAGTAAGTGTCTGAAGGCATCCCTATCCACAAGTCAACCTCCTGTCCAAAGGCACTAAAATTTATTCATTCGTGGGCCAGGAATCCCACTGCTTTTGTGCTCTTGGTGCTCTGACTCTACTGCAACCACCTAACTGCCTTCTCTTCCCAACTTTGATATCATGGTCTCTTTCTCCTGGATCAAGTAGGTCCATGACACGGGAATCTTGGAGTCTGAAGATCAAGCTCTGCTCCAGGCACTTTTTAATTAATAGGAACAATATTCTCCATTCTGGATTCTGAGATGGTTCACTTTATTCTCAACAGGATGATAAGATTGATCAATCACCATCTTAGAGTTTTAAGATTTTACAATCACTGTTAACAATCACACATAACTCAATCATATAATCCTATCAATATTTCCCCACACCTTTTGTTACCCAGATTGACCAGGAAAAGAGATTAACGTAATCTACACAGTCCCACCCAATGATTAGATAGAATTGCAGTGAATATGCAAGAACCAGATCAAATAATTCATTGTACCACACTGTTCCTTCTGTCAATGTGCTATATACTGGAGAGAATCCTGAGTACATGATAGTATAAAAAATTGTGTATGGGGTATATTACAGCCATGAGAATTAACTAGAGTGAAAGTTTTGCTAAATACCCAGACCAGACCCAGTGTTCTTTAAAATATTTCAAAGTAGCTCTTTGTAACTGGTTCCCCCTTTCTATCCCACCCTTCATCCACCCTCCCGGTATCACCACTCTCACCACTAGTCCTGAAGGAATAATTCGTCCTGGATTATCTGTTTTTCCATTTCCTATCTGTATCAGTGTACATCCTCCAGTCTACATATAACCTCCTCCCTGGGGGATGGACAACAGAAAAGTGGGTGAAGGTAGACATTGGGCAGTGTAAGCTGTGGTAAAATAATAATTTATAAATTATCATGGGCTCATGAGGGATGGGGGGATGGGGAGGGAGGGGAAAATGAGGAGTTGATACCAAGGGCTCAAGTGGAAAGCAAATGTTTTGAGAATGAGGAGGGCAACAAATGTGCAAATGTATTTGACACAGTGGATGGATATAGAGATTGTGATAAAAGTTGTATGAACCTCCAATAAAATGAGTTAGAAATATTTCAAAGTTTCAGTAATCATCATTATCATCAGAGGAATGCTGTTTCTTATTACCTCTTTTAATAATCTGCTATCAAATAATTAATTCCATTGATGAACCTCTAGGGACACCACATAGTATAAGGGTTTCGGGGAAGTGGGTAGGGTGGGGAGTGTAGTGGTGTGGGGGTGGGGAGTGGTGAAAGGAGACTATGCTAAGGAGTCCAGGAAGAAAAAGACTGTTTGGAAACTGATTATGGTAGCAACCATACAATTTTGCTTGACCTGATTGAATTATGGAATGACACGCACTAAATTCCAATTACTAATCACTAACATATAAAATTATGACCCTGACATGAATGGTTAAAACTTGTCAGCTGAAACCCCCTCTCATGCATGTTGGGCCTGATCTAACCTTCAATATGTTCTGTTTTTTTCCTCTTCATATTGGGGTTTATATCAGATGCATTTTGTCACCAGAGACAACCTTCTTACATTGTTTTCCTTCTTACGGTTTTTGTTATATATATTTTTCAGTATACAAAACCCAGAATTGATGATTCTATTGAGATAGCAAGTAGAATACAGTTCCTGGTGGGAGGTAAAGGGGCAATTATATTAAGAAAGTTAAGAAGGAAGAGATTGTTTTGAAACTGATTGTGGTAGCAATTGTGTAATACTGCTTGATGTGGTTGAACAGAATGATAAGATATTTTTATTAGCTTCCAATAAAATGGAAATCATTCCATTGAAAATCAGAGAAATCATTCCATTGAAAATCAGAGAAAGTGAGCTCTTTTTCCATGCAAATGTATCTAATAAATTTAATGGTGGTGTTAAGTGGATTCTGTTTATTACCCATACATTAGGAAGTGCTTTTCAAGCACAATGTAAGGTAGTTGAAGGAATTACACTGACTGTACTCAGAGCCCTGGGCCTTATTCACAGAATGGTTAGAAAAACAAAACCTATTTTTACAACAGCTTAAAAAAATTAAGCAACATTGACCCTGAGAAGGAAATGCTCAATCTTCTTTGCCCATCTTCATTGGAACAGGACAATTTGTGTAGGACAATGGGTGTCATGAGGAATTGATGGTAGGGACAACATGACCCTGGCTGTTGGTTCCAATTTTGGTTGAGCTTATCTTCACAGTGTTCGCTCGTTGCTGCATACCTTTCTTAACATGCTCTTTGTATTGAGCATTTCATGACTCTCTTGTCCCATTGACCAAGACCAGGAACATTCCTTTCATTTTGTATGCAGTGCCCTGTTCAGTGATTGGCACATAGTATGTCCTCAAAATACATTTATCAAATAAGTTATTTATTTTCATGGTTTGATGTTGCCAATTGCATGTTGCTTGACATCGGTGATACTAAATGATCCAGGAATCTTTTCATCTGTAAATAAAAAGGTTGCAGTAGTTGGATTCAAGTTTTTGGGACACTTCATATCATGTATTCATTATCATAGACCAGCTGCCTTTACCAATATTGATAAAAGTGTCTCAGTCTTTAATTAGTATATTTTCAGATTTCATTTTGTGTTCTTTCACTTCCTCATTTTTTATCAGATCCTTATCAGAAGTTAGCATGTCAACTTTTGTGATGAGGAAAATTTTCCCCAGAGGAAAGAGCCATTTTTATGAGACTTTTCACATGCAGAAAAATTAAATCTTTAGGAATTGAAATAATGGAAAAGGCTGAACTATTTTATATTGCTATTGAATATTTAAGGCAATATGCTAATGCAATTGATGTTAAAAAAATCCTCACTGCCAAGGAGTCAGTTCTGTTCTGAGTCCTAGAGGCTGATGGTCAGCACCTGTGTGGACAGCTGAGACTGTTAACAAACGGCGCTCCACACGTCCATCACGATCCACTAGACTAGGATAGGAAATGGAGCCTGGGTGTATTACATGGCATTAAAAAACAGACGTATGTCTATCATCAATCCCACCACTTAATTGATATACAGTGCATCCAATCAGATGCAAGCTTAAATGTCAAACGCATGCACAAACTGCGCTAAGTGCAACAAAACTGACAAGCTAACTTATTACCAATTTTTAGGCCTTGGTTTTTTCTCTTAAACATAAGAAAAGGTATTAAAATGAGTAGGGGAGCCAGACCAAGTAGGAAGACAAAAATGTATCACTTTCATAAGGAATGGGAGATTGTGACACTACAAGCCAACATTGAGCTGAAATCCAGAGCGTATGAACAGTTCTGAAACTTACTTGCAGAGGGAAAGTAACCAAACATGAGATAATGTGCTTCCTCCTTGACTGCATTATTTGGCTTTACTTATGTATGGGAGTCAGCACATAAAGATGCTTAAGTCCCACATAAAGATGCTTAAGTCCAAGCACCATTCCACCATGACTGATGATCATTTGGAAGTGTGCTTGAGGCTGGCTGTCAGCAGCTATTGTACAGACTGTATCCCTGGCTCATTCCATTCAGTGCAAGTCATCAGAGTCAGCTCAGGTAATGATAAAAAATGTACATAGCTAATTGTGTTATGCAATATGGACACGTGTTTATGCAAGGTACATAAGCATACATTATACATATAAAGAACTCTCAATGCATCTATGAATAAATGTAATAAATAAATAAAAATAAATATGTTTTTCATTTTTGTAGTTGGTAGATCCTTTTGACTTGATCATTTTTTAAGTACCTCACATGCTGAAAAAGAGTGAGCTCTCCTGCTATAAATTTTTATAGGAACATAAAACCTCATCTCTCCAGAGAAATGTGGAAACACCTGCTCCCCAAGCTATGTACTTACATTTTTTCTTTTTACAAAATAACCCTTCAAAATTTTCGCAATTACACTTAATACATTTGTCAAATCTGCCATTCCATTATTGGAGACATTTTCCAAACTCTTCTGTTTGGATGGCTGATAGCAGCTCTCTCATTTCTTTTTCTTCTTCACCTCTTTGGCATCATCAAATTGCTGTCCTTTCATGTCCCTCTTCATTCGCAAAAACAAAAAGAAGTTGCATGGAGTGAGGTCAGGCTCAGAGTTGCTGTTTAACTTCATGGTTGCAACCTCTGTATCTACCCTTCATTTTGAAGGCTTTGTTCTTACTTGGTGGCCCTCCCCCACACTCGATGGCACTTTCCAGAGACTGTTCTTTCCTGATAACATATTCAAAGCACGTGAGATGGAATGTCACCATCCTCTAAACTTCAAGAAATATTCTGGCTTCACTTTTCCCAAGATAGATTTTTTTGTTCTGTCAGTTCATGGTATATGTAATATTTTTCACCCAACATAATTCAAGGCATCAATTATTTGGTTCTCTTGAGTTATTGTCTAACTTTCCCATGAATATGAGATGATTGAAAATATCACAATTTTCTTAATTTAAGTGCACCTTAGTCCTGAAAGTGAATCTTGATTTTTGAAGACTTCTAATATAATAAGTATGTTAAGCCTAAGAAGAAGGTGAGGGTGGTATAGCTTTTTGTTGTGTAAGTACCATGTAAAGATTTTGTTTTTAATCAATATTAACACTCCTTGGGGATATACATATGTTTATGTATATGTTTAGACATATGAATTAGGGATGATTTCTTTGCCTCATATAGGTCATATAGAGTCAAAAATGTTACTGATTACTTGACTATTGTTTACTAGGTACTTTAAAAACAATTCTGTGTGTACTTCTAGCCCTTCTTATTAAGTAAAGCCCTGTCTGGCCTTCACCCAGCTGGTGGTTCTACGTTTCTGGAGCTGGATGGGGCCCTGATCTGCATTGGCAGTTTCATTTGGCACCTGAGCAGTTCTGTATGTTATCTCTGATCATCAGGTGTGGATTTGTTTGTTCTTGCCAATGAGCCCTACTTTGAAACCATACTGGGCTTGCCAAACCAGAAGACTAAAGCTGACCAATCAGATACACCCGAGGAAATATTCAAGGTAACACACCCATAGTCTATTCCACAATACCACATCTCTCCATTTCACATGCTTTTTGTTTTTGATAGATATGAGGAGTGCTACTCAAGGGGCCATGCTGAGACAACAGGGTTTTCATGAAGTGAACAAAAGGAGGCCTTTGTTACAGGACAACAGCTGGATAAAGAAACTCCCTGAAGAAGAAAAGTAAGGGGATGAAGAAGATGGGTGGGTGGATAGGTAAAAAGTACCATGGAGAAAAGAAAAGAAAAAGTCCTATCTGAAAAGCAAATAAATTTCTTCTTATAACCTAGTTATCTGGCTTAACATTTGGTGAGATGTAATAAGTATACATTGATTATATTCATTTTTCAAAATTACCACTGCCATTTTTTTTACCGCTGCCATTTTAAATATCCTACACACATAAGGGAATGCGAGTTATCAGTGACAGAGAGAGAAGGGTTTCATGGTTATTCCCTTTCGTAGATGTTTATGCTTACCTTATACACAAGAGAAACCATGTTTTTTCCAGTTTCTATAAAGATAGCATCATGGTAAGGAAAATATTAAAACATGTTGACTACATCAGTCACATTTTGTTGTTGTCACTGTTAGGTATCACGGGTGAAATTTTTATTCATAGCAATGCCATGTTATAGTAGAAGTGTCCCATAGGCTTTTCTAGACTGGCAGATTGCTAGGTCTTTCTTCAGTGGAGCTGCTGGGTGGGTTTGAACTGCCAGTCTTTCAGTCAGCAGCCAAGCACTTAATTCTGCCAACAGGACTCTGTCTCTTTAGATGTAACCAATAGTATGATTACAATTTATAAATGTAAAGGTAATTTCTGTAAAATGTTTATATCACCAGTTAAATTGAATTATTGGATGTAAGTTTTCTGGCTATTCTAATCCTGAGGGGACATATGTCTCTTTAGGATTGAAAAAAGGGAAAAATGCTTGTTGCTATTGGATCAAAATTATAACTCATAGCAAATAACACTAGAGGACTGAGTAGAACTGCCAATTGAGTTTCTGAGACGGTAAATCTGTTCAGGAGCAGAAAGTCACATCTTTTTACAGATGCGTGCCAGGTAGGTTTGAACTGCCGACCTTGCAGTTAGCGTCCCAATTTATAATCCATGACACTGCAGGGCTCCTAGATTCTAGACAGTAAAAGCAGTTGTGTTACTTTTTACCACCATGAAAGTTTTATCTGTATAATAAAAGCATTAGCTGTACTACTTGTTCATAGGAAAATATATAGCCACATAGCTTCCTTGCCAAAATAGATTTATAACAGATATCTGTTCAAATCAGATTATATAAGATTATATAAGTATATGCATGCATCTTCTTATTTTCCCTTGTGCCAGGTTTGCTGCTGCAGTCCTTGTTGTTGTTGTTAGGTGCCAGCCAGTAGGTTCTGCCCATAGCAACCCTGTGCACAACAGAAGGAAGCTCGAGCCCATGGTTTTGGCCACTGTGTCCACTCATCTCCTCGATGACCTTCCTCTTGTTCACGGTCCATCTGCTTCACCGAGCACAGTGTCCTTCTCCAGGAACTGGTCTCTCCTTCCAACTTGTCCAAAATGTGATTCTCGGTACTTTACATGACCACGACTAAATATCACATCAACCATGTAAAGTAAGAATTACAGTCTTATTTTTATAGAAAAGAAATTTATGGGAAGTCTTGTAGAATTTAAGTAACTTTTTTGATGGTGCACAGCTCTTAAGTGGTGGAATTGAGATTTTAATATAGCCCATCTCTTTCCTTTAGAACTTTTTCTCAATTGGGGAAAATTTTTCCCCTTGGGTAACATCTAGTAATAGTTGGAAATACTTTTGTCCTCAGAGTAATGCTACAAATTAGATAGTTAAGACAGTATTCAGGGGCTGAGCCCCGGTGGCGTAGTGGTTGTGCGCAGGACTGCAGCCCACTGGGTTGGAGGTTCAAATCCAGCAGCAAGGCTGGACCTCCTACACCCATCACCAGAGGGCAGTGATACCCCCCCAAAAAGAGAATTACAAAAAGACAGTATTCATAAAATTGAGGACATAGACCCCCAAGGCACGTCTTTTCCACTTTGTCCAACAATTCTGAAAGCATGACAATTTTAGGAAACATCAACACAGTGAGGGGAGGATATGGATTTGAGCCAAGGGAGAGAATGATGATTTTGATGATCCAAATATTGATGATCCTCGCATCTCTTGGATAGACGCAAGAGATTCTGCTAAAACCCAAACAAATGATGCTGCTTAACATCCTTAAATTCACTGGCTAATATTCACATTAAAGAATTATCCTGTCAGCAGTACTGAGATTGAGAAGACCAGTGTTACTCTCTATGAGTTAATGCAAAGTAAGAATATTTGAGAAACATATGCATGGCTCTTCAATCAATATCTATATTAACTTCTATTATTGAATTCTATCATTTTAAGGGTATATAGGATATGTAGATATTCACACTATCGTCTGGAGTTAATGCTATTAAGTTCTTTCCAGTTGATTTTGACTCACAAAATGTGACTGAGGAGAACTGGCTCATAGTGTTTCCTGGGACCTGATCACCAGGTCTTTCTCTCATTGAGCTGCTAGATGAGTTCAAACTCCCAACCTTTCAGTTGTAGCCAAGTGGTTTATATGGCTACGACTCCTTTGGAGTTCACGCAATTGGACATTAACTTCCTTCTATGAAGCAGTACTTATAACTTCAATCAGAGTCTAATGTAGCATTTCCATGTTCCCATGGTGATAAAGTGATGCCATACATTTTGGACTGTGAATATTTACACAAATGGGTGGATCAAAGAATGTCCAAGACAGATCAAAACTGTTAGGCTATGTGCCAATTATGACTCCTTAACAAAGGCAGCTGCCAAATGAAGACAAATTGACTCTGATGTTTCGACCACTCCCACTGGCCCATTTCTGTTCTCTGTATTTTGATTATTCTCCTTCAGGAAAAAAATATGGCCTAGTGGCTGCCACTTTCTCACCTGTTTCAGAATGAGAGACCCAGTGGAATGGAGATGCACTTTTAGAGGCTTTGAGCCATATATTTGTTGGCATAACTTTAGTTTCACTCTGTCTTTTAAAAATATTAATTGGGTACTACCACTTTACTTATAGCTTTAGTAAAAGTGAATAATGCTTGTAAAGCAAAGCCACAGGAAAAGTGACATTTCATGTTTGGTTGGGTTGATGGGAAAAAATGTTCAGGTATTTATTCTCTCCTTTGGCTCAAATCCCAATCCTCCCCTCACTGTGTTGATGTTTCCTAAAATTGTCATGCTTTCAGAATTGTTGGACAAAGTGGAAAAGACGTGCCTGGGGGTCTATGTCCTCAATTTTATGAATACTGTCTTTTTTTGAATTCTTCTTTTTTGGGGGGGCATCACTGCCCTCTGGTGATGGGTGTAGGAGGTCCAGCCTTGCTGCTGGATTTGAACCTCCAACCCAGTGGGCTGCAGTCCCGTGCACAACCACTACGCCACCGGGGCTCAGCCCCTGAATACTGTCTTAAATATCTAATTTGTAGCATTACTCGAAGGACAAACGGAGGCAAACAGTTCAAAATGGGCTATTCCCCTATGAGTAAATAATTTCCTTTAAGATAAATAGTAGTACTTATTTTTCTGATTTTTGTCAGGTTCATCAAATAATAATGTTTAGGTATAAGAGTCTCATTAAATGTAATATGGATTGGTAGAAAAAAATTTATTTCCAGCAGAGAAAAGTAACTTCTAAAGGTCTCTAAAGTAAATAGCTTGCACTTAACTACTAACCTAAGGATTGTTGGTTCAAGCTCATCCTGATGCTCTGCTTTTATAAAGATTATGATCAAGAAAATCACATGGAGGAGTTATATCTTGTAACACATGGGGTTCCCATGAGTGAGCATCTACTCACAGCAATGGATCAATAGAAAGAGAGTAGAGGCTTTCTGTGTTCCCACACGCTGATGAAGAAACAAAACCACACAATAACAGACTCATCCCATTGTTAGGAGAATGATCATTTGTACAGAGAATTTTTTTTCTTTTTGCCCTGCTCCTTCACGTGGTGGTGACTGATTAAAATAAACAAATACTTGTGTGCTCATGTCTGCTATAAAGCTAATTAGCCTTGCCAAAGGTTGGGAACGCTTTGCTTCTACCCTTTGTTTTGCACTTACCGAATGCTGCGGTAACTCGTTATGTGACAGCCCCTGTTCTTTTCCTTGCAGAGATGAGAATTACGGTCGGGTGGTGCTCAGCCGGCATAATTCCCACGAGGCTTTGGATAGGTGGGTGTTTTCATGAGCAGAAACAGACCCGTATGGCATTTGACGAAAAGACGTATCCCAGCTGACTGAGGATTGGTGGTTAGTTTAAGCGGCTTCCGCTGACATTTTGGCCACATATGAAGGAGCCTGACGTAATTACCCAAAGGGTAAATTCTGTGCCCCTTCAGAGTACAATCTGCACACCTTCCCTTCTGATCCTTCTGCAAACAGGAAAGTGTTTTCATCGCAATGTGACTAGATAAGCCATCTCTGAACCTTGGGGAGATGAGCCCTAAAGTACACAAATAACAACTCCAGGTCTTGCTTACCTGTTCACGAGGCAGTTCTTTCTAAAAACAACAGGCTATGGGAAAAAAAAGTTATATGCCCCACAGCAAACTGATGATGACCGTGAATCTGCAGGGAATCTCAAGACAGTGCGGGCAACACAGCGTGGTCAGTCCTCACTTCTCGTTGCCGTTCGTCGTCCAACTCATAGTGACCCCGTCTTTCTCCAGAGAAGCGGCTAGTGGTTTCAGACTGCCAACCTTGTGGTCAACAGTTCCAGTTGTAAATCAAGAATTATTAAATAAAGAGAAACACTCTTAATAAATGTCACTCGCATTCATTAGTATCATACACTTGCAACCATTAGAAGGCACCCACTATCTGATGTGGTAGCCTGCTTCTGTTTGCCACCCAAAGGTAGTTAGCATAAGAAAGAGATTGCTTTGCATGGTCTGGACTTCTAAAAGTTAAGGCAACACCATAATTATGTCTATTTTGGAAAACTTGTTTGTGACTTTCTCTAAATTTTTTTGAACCTACTTTTAGCCATGCCTGTTGCTATCTAGTCGAGTCTGATTCATAAAAATCCCATAGGAGAGAGCAAAGGTATTCCCGAGGGTTTCCACGGCTGCCCGGCATCATGTCAGGTGCTGGAAACATGAGGATACACAAAGTACCACCTTCAATTTGAGGCCTTCTCACATTAATGGAGGGGGCAAAGGTCAATAAACTAAAGTGATAAAATTTATCATGAAAATTGCTATTATAGTGTACAAGGGTGCACAGGAATAGAGAGGAGGAAGCAATGAAAGAATTTCATCAAGAAAGTTGTCACCAATGTTGGTGTTATTGTATGAAGGAGGAAGAGCAAGTGCTCCAAGTAACTAAAGCCGATGGGCTAGTAGAGAAATAGAAGCAGGAATGTAGAATAGATAGATAGATTGACTGGTGTAGCGTGTGCAATTTATAACAGTATATGTATCATTATTCTATATAATATACATATATTATATATATGTGAAGAGAAAGAGAGGCAGATGCTTATTTTAATGAATTGACTCACAGGACATGGGGTTGTTGAATCTAAAGTTCACAGGTCAGTGAGCACTCTTGTAACTTCTATAAGCTTGCATCCCAAAATCTATTGATTCTTGTGACAAGAAGAGTGAAGGACAAAGAAAGAGTTTTGCCAAAATATCTATTGTAGTCTGGAAGCAAACCACACCCTAAGGAAATTCCCCTTTCAACTGATTGAGTGGTTACTGTCGTTTAGAATAAATTATGGAAATTCATCATATTATAATTGCATTGCATTGTGGGAATGGGTTGCATTACATCACCCTGTCCTTCCCTTGCCTTCCCTTGCCAATGCACCTAGTCTTGTGCTTCGCTAAACTATTTAGTGGGAACCGCAGCCTAGCCAAGGGGGTGCATATAATTAAACCATCAGAGCTGTTCAATGACACAGAAAAGAAAGGAATTCCAACAGAGGTTGGCGTTTTCAACATGTGCAAAGAGCACGGAGAGGAACTGACAGCAAAGGAATGAAAGTAGCGAAGGTGGAAAGAGCAGGTGCAGCAGGAGGCAAGGCCAGAGAAGCAGGAGAGGAGCAGCCCATGAAGGGGAGAAACTGAAATGTCATTCTAATGCCATGAGTCACCATCAACGTTCTTTAAGCAAAGGTGGAACATAATCAGGGTTATGAGTGGCAAATAATTCAGATATAAGAGAGAAGGGTGATGAATTATAATATTTTATCATTTAGGAAGAGGAAAAGTTTCCTTATCACCTCAGTAGGTAACTTTATATTACCCAAAATTCAAGACACTTTACTTCCTTTACTAGGTCAATTAAATGTCTTAAATAAAGCTGATAGCACCAACAGTGTCTTCAGAGAATTGTGCTATTACTTTAGGACCCTGAGATGCGCTCAGTACTTATTTTGACCAATATGTTTTATCTGTCTGCTTCAAATGATACATTAACTCCAAAATTCCTTTCATAATTTCCTAAATAACTTTCCTTGTCTTACAAGATTATATGAGGCATTCAAAAAATAACCCTAAACAAACAGACTCACTGCCATTGGCTCAATTCTGGCTCACAGTGACCTTACAGCACAGCCTAGAACTGCCCTGTGGGTTTCCAAAACTATATGGGTGTAGAAAACCTTGTCTTCCTCCTTTGGAGCAACTGGTGGTTCTGAACTGTTGCTCTTGTGTTTTGCATCTCAACTTGCATTACAAGTATAAATAAATTTATTTATTATGGCTCCTATTTAATGGGTTTTCATGTTTTACTCTCCTTTTCTACCGCTCTCTGTTTCATCAGTTTCATCCAGCTTCTTCCATTGCTTTGATTATTCTGATCCCTAATCTTTCATTTCCTATCTTCATTTCTTTTGTTTTCTTTCTGCCTTCTTCCTCCTTCTCCTCATCCTTCAGGCTTATTTAACCATCCTTTCCTCTACATTCTCTTTTTCCTTTCCTTTCTCTGTTCTTTTCCCCCTTCATATCTCCTTTCTCTCCTGTATACTGCCTCCATTCTTTCTCTCTTCTCCCTTTCTTCTTTTGTTTCCAGCTTTCCCCATCCTATCCTTTCTTTGCATTCCTTTCCCTGTCTTCTGCCAGCAGTTTTTATTTTCCAAATTGTCTATGGTGCTTAATTTTAAATAAAGAGATTTAATACTTAGTCTATTGTTCTGGCTTATGGCACTGGTAAAGTTCTGGAGGCAAAACAAAGAAAGTAAGGAGTTTCTATTATATAAAAATTTACAATATTGACAAGAGTACACATTAGCTAGTAACCATTTTATATGTTGCATTGTTTGGTTTATATGTTTTCTCCAGTTTGCATGTATTATATTCTAATTGAAAGTGATTCTATGTAAAGAAGAACCTTATTAGTATGAAGAATTAAATTTGATGTAATTCATTCTATGTCAAACTTGGGAGAATTGGTGCTCTATGTTTTTCCTTGGTAACATGTGCATTTGCTACCTAAATTGGTGACTATTTTGCAAAATGTATGATAAGTCTTATGAAATATATGGTAATTTATTTACACTTGGCTATGCATCTGGCTACAGAAAAACCAGTGAGAGACATGAGCCCCAAACCAGAATGAGTCGTTACAGATCTGATGATACTTTAGACAGGTAAGGTGTTTTGAACTTCTTAAGCAGAATCAATAGCATTTGTTGACTTTTATTTCTTATAAAGTTATGAGTTATTCCAATGAACCATTATTAGTTTATATAAGGAGATATAAGTGACATAAGCATTATTTCCTCCTTAAAAATTCACAGAATCTCGGCTAGATATGCTATTTCATTAATAAATATTTTTCAACTGTAGATTTACATAAGCTCTTCTGAGAAAAACTAGTGTGGGAATACCAACAGTGGACATTGGGTGGAGCTTGTTACACAATTGAAAACTGAGTGTGTAATTATTTGTGTGACTATAAGCAAGAGTAGTTTCTGTCCACCTGCATTCTAGAGACACTATAAAATGTAATAGCACAGAGTTTTTAAAAAATTAAAAAATCAAAGTTTATTTTAAAATTTAAGGATAGAGTGTGATTTTAAAATGCAACTAATCTAAAGATACAACTGATCCACCCTACATTAAAAGAATCAGCTCATTACTTCAGAAGGTGAAACTACTTTCTCAACACTGGAGTAACCATTTAACACAGAGAAGGAGTCCTTTATGTTGTTTGTCATTAGTTTAGTATTAAGGGTTAGCAATAATTTTTATAGGGAAAATTGTGAAGCTTTTATTTTGGCTAAAGTGTGCATACTACAAATCACATTTTCACGACATTTTTTCGAGATGCTTTAAAAGTGTAGGTTAAGTTTAACCTTTAATTGGAGCACTGGGACCAGCAATAGCTGAGTTCCCTGTCTAGCATTAAAGATATGTCACTATTGAAGATAAAAATGGCACTGCGTAGATTTCAAGCAACTCTGCTGAAACTTACCATATTTACAGGTATTGTGCGCTACATTCTGACTCTGTTAATCTTCAGTAATATAGCAAAGGTGTAGAGGTCTACACTTTTAATAGATTTTCCAAGTCAATCGCCGTAGTAGGGGTATCCCTGCTCAGACTTTGCTTTTAACTGTCATTCTGATAAGCACAAGTTTGTAAAAGTACTTGCAAAAACCTCCAACTCCACCATAATGCAAGGGCAAACAAAAAACAGGCACGACCCCACTGTTGTTGATTCTGAGTGACACCACCTTTATTGCAGCTCACCGATGCAGTAAATATTGTTGTTTGCCATTGAGTGTGTTTCAACTCATCGCGACCCTACACACAGACAAAGCAACACTGGTTCTGCCCAATTTCTCATTCGCGCGGTGCGTGTGGCAGGCTCAAATCCTGGACTGAACTTAGAAAACACAGGCTTGGGAGACCTTTAGTGCTCCATAGTGGAAATGTAATTTTTCCTTGTATTTTAGGATTGTATCATTTAGATATTTCTTGTCTCAACATTAATTTCTATTAAACCCTTTTCATATCAAAAGTTGACAATAACTTAATCTCTCCAAGAAACGGACACATATATTACAGTCTACTACTATAAATAGATTCCCTCCACATGCTCTCTGATCCCCACCCCCCCACCCCCTACCCCTCTGGTCCCCTGACCTCTGGGGTCATGGAAGAGGTTGTGGCAGGTGAATAAAAATAGCTAGAGGAAGACACGTTGACCTAATACACGATTGTTTCAACAATCTTCATATAGGATGTGAGGCACGACATTGGGTCCTAGTGGAAAATATTTGGAGATAGACGTACTCCCTGTAAATTCTTTTTAAGAGTTCTGCCCTATTTTAGCATTGCAACTAAGAAAGAGCCCCCAATAGCTCTGAAACCTCACTTCTTCTTCCAGAAAATTAAAATAATTATACCCACTTTAAAAATTGTTATGCAGAGGAAACTATATCAACTGACTGGCAAGTAATACTAGGATGCTAATTTTATTAGTAGATGTGATAATATCTCAGAGAGTCATACTGTAGTACTTTCATTGGTTTCATTTAGTTTTACATGAAAACTTACTTTTATTTAAAACTTGAAGATATTGATATTTTCCTTGCTCTGAACAAATTGTCATTTTCAGGGTATTGGAACAGCAACTTCCTAAGATTCTTGTTTTTCTTATGTGAGGACACCAGAGATGGCTATAATGTCTGAATAGAGATTTCAAGGAAAATCTGGTATTCTGTCTATGATTCACGATGACTTAACCAGAGTGCCTTCAGTGTAAACACTTGAGGGTACTCATTGGTAGGTAGTGCAAACAATATGCTCATAGTTTCAGCTTGATTGTCATATGAGACATGAATTATTTTACACACGATGTCAGCAGTCTCCAAAGCTACCAATACATTATTCACAATGGACTGTGAGCGTTGTATGGAGAATAGGATGTTTGCTGTATGATCCTCTCTTTTCACATTCAAAAGTTAAAGGCTCCTCGCATCGCGCACTGTTAGCAGAAACTGTGGTTTAAGGGATATTCATAATGCTTTGAGCTACAAACCCAATGTTGTAGTTATTAAGTAAAAAAAATAATTATTTCTACCATATAACTGAATCAAATTTTCCCCACTATTTTTAAAGACGAGTCAAAGTCATGTGTCCTCTTAGCAAGAAAAGTCTATATAAAGTTCTGTATTTTAGACTATTTTACAACCCCCCTGCAGTAAGGTATATAGCAAAAATGGAAGTTTAGGGAAGATTAGAGTTGACCTATATTAGGGAATCAACAGAAGTAATTTACCACATTATTTGTTTCCAGAGGGAAGCTTTGCTACATCCTAGTTTCATGAAGCCTGCAGAATGCTCCAGAAGATAGCACTGCCAAACCCTTAGGACAACCCTTTCAACCTGATATGAGGGAAAGGAGAGGAAGAGGGCCAGCAGTCATAAGATCGTGGCGACTTGTTGTTAGATGCTGGGAGGTAAACTGAGGCAGAGTTCAGACAAAGACGTGAACCAAAGGGTGCCTTGATTAAGGGAAAGGAACTCTCAGGAGGCGAAGGGAATGTGGAGAGAAGAGCGGACGCATTTTAGGCCCTCTGGCAGGTCCCACAACCTATAAAGTAGCTTAGGGGAGTCATGACTGGTACTGGAATGGGAGGATATATCTATATCTATATCTATATCTATATCTATCATCTATATCTATATCTATATCTATCTATCTACCTATCTATCTATCTATTTATCTATCTATGGTTTGGGCTAAAGGCAAGTGGATTGAAAAGGGGAAGAGAGGTTTCTGGTACTGTGGTTGCTAGGAAACAATGCTAGGGAGGGGAGGCTATGTTCTGCCTAGTGAGGTAAGTTCTGGTAGGTGCTTTGAAGCTTAACAGATAATCCATTCCAGAGACTGCAACGAGGGGTGCCTGGCCCCAGAGAAGTATGAACAGGGGGCTGGAACCAGAGGAAGCCTGGTGCGGGCCTGATCCTGGTCTGGCCCATACAGATGTCATAGCCAATTCGGACAGATTCGTGTTTCTTGTCACTAGAAATACACAGAACAGTGATAGATGCTGAAGAGCTGGCTTCAACTCATGGCAATCTATCCACAAAGAAGGAAATGCCACATCTGCTCTTATCTTCATGCTTGCTAGAATGATCAAGTTGGAACCTAGTTTGTTAGAACACAGCAACAATTTTAACAACTTTCTCACTGCAAATTCCAGTAGTTTAGTACGGCAGAGGATTACTGCTTGCTTACACTAGAGTCTGATGTGATAGGCCAGGAGAACGCCAGGCAGAAGGCATCTTTGCTCCAGGCAGTCACTCAGCGGCCTGCTTCTTCTATGACTTAATGCTGCTTTCTCTATGCCATAGACACAAACTTCACCATGGCATGGAAACAATAACCCTAGAGGGGGAGGATGGTGGGGGGGGGGGGAAGTGGCATACCACATTTCTGTTCATATTCTTTATTTTCAAATTCAAACTCGTGACCTCTGTCTAATTGCAATTTGCAATTGCAAATTGAGAAGTGTCGTCTCCCTATGTGCTCAGAAGGAAAGTAAAGTGGGTTTGACAAATAAATACCTGGCATTTTCTTTACCACAGAAATACTAAAATCATAGTTAAGCATTACATTGAAAAGGAGGATCATAATTCAATGTGCGAAAAGGCAAGTAGAAAAGCACAATACTTTAAAAAATCTGAAGTGTTTAAAAATAGCTTTTTGGTCACCAATAGCTTTAACTGTAAACTTTTCTAAAATGTTAACACCTGAAAAAACGTGCTTGTTATTAGAGAAATGTGTTGTGAAATTATTCTAGCATGAATGAGTTCAAGAAGGAGCTAAATACCCTAAATACTTACCCTGATTTTTTATTGTTTCTTTATAAAGGATCTCAGACAGGAAAGATGCTGCTGAAACACATAAGGCCAGTACCTTGGATAACCGATTAAACAATAGGTAACAACATCTATTTATTTGGGAAAGGCACAAATAAATATGTTTCTAAGTATTACTTATTTGCTTACACTACTATATTCCCATTTCATCTCTTTTCTGTAACTGCTAACTCGATATTTTTGATACTAAAGTTCTAGAATAAAAGCTTTGCTAGTATGGCTAGAGAAAAAAAATCTGGTTGTTAGACTTAAAATAAATCAAGACAGCCTCTGACAACAACATTTTTATTTTTATTTGAATTTATACTGTTGACAAGATAATGAAGTACATTCAAATGTACATTTTATATTCTTGTGGCTAAATAAGAGTACTACATCCTGCAAATAAAAATACTGGGCTTAATTGGTGCTGAATCTTTTTAAAAAAATTATTCCTTTGGATTCTGGTACAAGAGATTAAAAAAACACAACTGGAATCAGCTTATAAAATGTTATTTCCTTTTTTCTTTCTCAAATTATGTCTTCAATTTCATAATAAAACCCAATATTCATGGATTACTTTAGATAAAATGCAAGTATTAATGCTCAGACATTTTTTCTTTTTAACCAGGAGCCTGTCCACATTTAGATCATCAGAAGCAACCAAGTCGTATGTATTTTCTGACTAAAGTTACATTTTAAGATTTAAATATGTTTTAATTGTGCACACATGCTAATTTAATGGTCTAGGCTAGCAGAAGTATGGAGGTTAAAGTTTCATTGGCATACACTGGTGGCTCACTGGTGAGGTAGTCAGCTGGTAGTCAAAGGGTTGATAATTCAAAGTCATCAGTCACTCTAAAGGAGAAAGAGGTGGCTGTCTGCTTCTGCAACGATTCCCTCTGGAAGCTGGTGATCAGCTCTCTGTCCTGCAGGAGCTCTAGGACTGCAATCTTGATGGCACCAGGTTTGACTGCAGTAGACTTGACTATTGAGGATAGACACTGAAATGGCCTGTAAAGTTTGAAATATTTACTATCTGGACTTTTAAAGTTAGAATTTGCAGACCATGGCTCCAGGGGGTACTCAACTAAAAGCTTTTTTCCCCCCCAAAGTATTAATTTTTTTTTAAACAGGGCAACTTTACCACCTTCAAAGTATTTTCCATTACACTTAATCCATTTGTCAAATCTGAGATTCCGTTCTTGGAAACATTTTTCAAACTCATCTGTTTGGATGGCTGACAGCACCTTTTTTTCTTCACCTCTTCTAAGTTGTCAAATTGCTGTCCTTTCATGCCCCTCTTCATTTGTGTAAACAAAAAGAAATTGCATGGAGAGGACATGTGGGCAAGGTGTGTGGGGTAAGAAATGCATGCTGATTTTTTTGATCTTATGTTTAAACCTGGCACACTGAGGTGACTGCATGTGTAGGTGCATTGTTGTGGTGACAAAATCAGTCCTCTGATGGCCACAAATCAAGTGATTTTATCCTACATTGTTACACAATCTTTTCAGAACCTCTAAATAGAAAGTTTGATTAACAATCTGACCTGGTGGAATAAACTCCAAAAGTACTATCCCTCTCACAAACAAACAAACAAACAAACAAACAAACAAACAAACAAATGAACATTTTCTTAATCTTTGATTTCACTTGATGAGCTGAGGGCAAGGTGAGGATGGCATTTTTCATTGGCTCAATGGATATTTGCTTTTGGGGTCATAAGCATAGCACTATCCTCACCAGTAATGACCTTGGGAAAAAAGTCTGGGTCACTTTGGAGCTGTTCTTTCAAAGTATGGCATGCTTCCACTCCACAGTCTTTTTCTGTTCAGTCAAAATCCAAGGCACACATTTCGCAGTGACCCTTTTCATTCCCAAATATTTTGTTAGAATTCACTGAACCAAGCTCCAAAATAGTCCAAATAACTTCCTCATCTCTTCAATGGTCCATAGTTTTCAAGCACAAGTGCACCAATTTTGTAGACATTTTCATCTTTTTGGGAAGTTGATGGAAGCCCAGAACTAGGTTTGTCATCAATCAACATTTCACCTTTTATGAAATAAGAAAATCATTCACACACTTGAGTTTTTCCCATAGTGCTGTCTTTGTAAGCTATTTTCAACATTACAATGGTTTCTGTGGTACTTTTCCTGAGCTAAGACACAATACTTCACATCTGCACATTGTTCTCTTAAATCAGTCATCCTAAAAAATGAGGTTCGAGTGAAACTGCTTTTATGAAAAAATTCACTGTGATGAGAGAGAACCTTTCCAGGAGACACCACTGAATGCACTAACTTAGAGGGAGTTTCTGGATGTTGCTCTAGCAGGAAAAATGCATTCAATGAAAGTTGTTCCCAGTGGAGATTTTTTTCCCCTGTTTCGGGGGTATCCCCTCCTGTGTGTGTGAATCCCTAGCATGACACTATTTATTTGTTTGGATTTAAGGATAAATCATGCTATGTGATGAATGACTTAATCATTTAACTCCTATTTTAATTAGTTACATGAAAGACTGGTAATTTATAAAATAGGTCAAATTGAAGGAGAGTATTTTTTTTGTCAAAATTTTAAGATAAGTATTTTGTGGTGAGTTGAGAGCAGATGAAAAATCTGAAGCAATTACAGGTTTTTCAAAGTTGGAGTAAAATGACAAAGTTTCAAGAATGTGATTATGTTCTTGTGTTTGAACAGGAAACCTGGTGATTTGGTCAACACAAGCACTACCAAAACCGTAACTTCCTCCTCTGCTTCGACTCCTGTTAAGAAAAAGAGGTATGATGGATGATTGTGTTTGCCTCTAGCTAATATTCTGAGGACCTTTATTAGATATCTGAACTAAAGCATTCACCAAGTCTACAGCACCAGCATTCAGAGGTGTGTCCTCTGCGCTCACTTATTCTTGAGGATCCAGTGCTTGCATTTTGCTAAGGTTCTCAAGCTCCATTGCTACCACACCCGCATGCTCCCCACCCTTACTGGTCTGGTATTTGGAGGCCTTGTGTAGCACAAAGAATTCAGCACTTGACTATTTGCTAAAAGGTTGGCAATTCAACTCCACCCTGTGATACTGGGAAAGATCTGCTTATTATGCCATGGCCATTGAAACCCCGGAGAAGTTCTACTTTGCACACATAAGGTTACCATGAGTTAGAAGCAACTTGAGGGAAATAACAGCAATGACTCCCTTGCTAAAATGTATAGTCTTTTCTCCAGTTCTCTTAAAAATTATCATGGAATTAATTCTGACTTGTGGCAACTCCATGTGTCTCAGAATATAATTGTATCCACAGGGTTTTCAGTGGTTTATTTTTTTGCAAGTATTATATTAGGTCTTTCTCTATAAATGATCTGACCTTACTTCCAAAGACAGGTTGAAGACTGTCTGGAGGCAGTCGTAGTTGTGCGATTACAGCTGTCTCTTGCCTCTCCCCCGTATTCTACGTTTGTTCAGTTCCACTTACCTGGTAGGTGCTGTGGAATGACAAGGCCTCCAACAGCAGAAACATTCATCAAGAGACAAAAAACAATGGTGGGAATATAGTACTAGTGCCTCACGGTGTCAACAGGAACAGGAAAGCTTTTGTGAATCTCTGGGTTTTGTTGGTGGTGTTTTTTCACTTACTTCAACCTGCATTTAGAACCAGGTCTGTTCCAATAAATATTTGCTAAGGCATGGACTATCTTTGCCCTGGTGCAACTGTAGTCCTCTGAGAGATTAATGATGGGTTCTCTTTTCCCCCCTGAAATTGGGGTTGTTCTAGTTGAATTTACAGAATCTTATGAAATCTGATTTATCTTTCTCTTGGTCCCAGATTTCACATCTTTCCAGCTCTTTGTTTATTAGAATAAAATTCCCAAGGCTGGCAGAGAAACTTAAGGTCAGATGGCCCAACATTTGAATGCTAAGCTGTTAATTTCTCAAAAGGTTTGAACTGACTCAGTCACTCCATGGGATAAAGACCAGCTGCTGAGAAAAATCGATCGGGCATTTCTAGTCTATCATCTAGGGGTTCTATGAGGCAGCAGTGATTTGATAGATCCACTTCGTGTGTAGTTTCCTACCCCATGCAAGTATCTTCCTCTGACAAGTTAGATTTCGTTCAAGACTTTGAAATCAGTGACAAGACCATGACAATATTGGGAAGCACTTTTGATTAGCTCTCCTGAATATCCTCTTTTCTGTGAATTATAATTTGCCTTGATTTAACTCCAATCTGATTTTAGAGCTGTACTGTGGTATCTCAGATTATATAGCTAATTCAAGAATTTACAGATTGCTCTCCTGACTTCATTTTTTTTTTGGGGGGGGCATCACTGCCCTCAGGTGGTGGGAGTAGGAGGCCCAGCCCCACTACTGGAATTGAACCTCCATCCCAGTGGGCCGCAGTCCCGTGCACAATCACAATGCCACCGGGTCTCAGCCCAGCTCCTGACTTCATTTAACCTAAACTTTCTCACTCTATCAATTAAAATTATATAAGGTGAAGACTATTATTTAGTTGGAGTTATTTATTTATTTAAATTTTTAACCCTCCCCTATCAGGAGTTATTTTTTAATTGTCTATTGTTAGCCCTTTATTAATTGTTGATGCCTTTGATAATCTTTGTACTATTCATTTATATTTTCAATATCCTTAATTGTCACGCTATTCTAACACAGTTTCAAATTATTACTCATATTATAAAATATTTCAGAAAGATGTCTACATATTATAGGGTCAAAATAGCTTGGTGTATAGGTCACTCTGTGTTTCATTTATAAAATAATTTTCACAACTGGCTTTCTTTTCCTGTTCACAAATACATGGGTTGAATAAGCACCGTATTGATAACTGATGTCATTTCTTAACAGACAGTCCTGGTTTCCACCACCCCCTCCTGGTTTTAATGTCACCACAAGCCCAGGAACAAGCAGAAGGTAAGGGGAATGGTATTGCAGTGTCATTCGATGGAAGAATGTATCAGATAAACTGTGGGTGTGTAGGATAAATTGGAGGCAATTTTGTGAGTCTGCAGCTCTGAACTAGATGTTTCTCACTGGGAAGGAGAAACCCAACAAATAATGAAGAGTAAGGAGGTGGCAGGGGTGGCGAATAGAGAGCTATCCATGCTGCGCACTGGATGGGAATACTTGCAAAAGTCCTTGTAAACCTTACACGCCCGATGAGAGTCTATTTTAGTTTTATTTTGTTGTGAGCAGTAGTTGTAAAATTATGAATCATTTGGAAGGCATCTTGCTATATGATTTTCTTGCTAGTGTTAGGTTTCTGCGATGGTTCTTGCTTCTCAATGCTGAAAGAATTCATATGGCAGAAGCACTTCGGTAAATCCAAGTAACTTTTATGAGGTAAAGGAAAGTTTCAGGTAAAATACAGTCTCAGCCATGCCATCTCTGGAAAGCAAACCAGGCTGCATGGTGGATGGCCGTGGGAAAGTTCATGACTGAAAATATTCACTTTGGAAAAAAAAAACACGAAAAACCGGCCGCTAAGCCCAAAGAATGCCTGAACCAAAACAGGAAGAAGAGCTCATGAAAGAGAGTTTGACCTCTGAGAGAGTGTGAGAAATGCCACCCTCTGACCTGGAAGAGAGAGCAGGCTGACTTAGTCTCTGCTATTTAATCCCTTCCTACCCGCACTGGAGGGGCATGGTTGGCAGTAAGGGCCCTTCTTAGTGGTTGAGTTCTGGTGAATGTATGATGCATTATTGCTGGGGCCTAGTGTGTATGCCCAGGTTGACCTTCACCTGTATCTAAGTGACCTTGGTGGGAACATCCTTACCGTTGGATTGTCCCGGTAGGTTTCTAATGTGTGTCTGATCCTTTCCAACCCTTTTATTGTGGCATGGCCAGCTAAGTTTTCTTAAGCATTCGGTGGAGACCACCCCCTCCCCCAATCTTCCTACTGATAACTAGGAATATTAACAATCAATTATTTAAGGTCGTCTTGCAAGCACTTCTAGGCATCCTTACTTCAATGCAGCAAGAAAGAGAGGGAGGGGCACAGAGTTGGGACACAAATGCACTTGGATTAGAGAAGAAGCCAGCGGGTGGTGGCACTAAGGGCCTCTACAGCACATACTCTCATCCCATCAAAGCCAGAGGGCTCATAGAGAGGTTATACATGTTCATGAAATGTGAGGAAAAGATGGATTTTTCTGGAACAAGCTGGGCTGTGCTCATAGGTAAACACACATACCAGTGTTCTACAAAATGGGCAGGTCTTGCCCTGTGACACACATCTAGACCTGATTTTCCTGGAAAACAACTTTAAAGGAATTTGAAAGCAGACTTCTTTTTTGTTCCACAGTGTGGACTTTCACTTCCGTGTGGTTTTCAGCTTTAAAAAAAATCATTTTATTGGGGACTTATAAAATTCTTATCACAAACCTTCCATACATCCATTATATGTCAAGCACATTTGTACATTTATTGCCCTCATCATTCTCAAAACATTTGATTTCTATTTAAAACCCTTGGTATCAGCTCCTCATTGCCCCTTCTCCAGGTTCCTTCTTCATGAATCCTTGATAGTTGATAAATTATTATAATTTTGTCACATCTTACACTGTCCAATGTCTCCCTTCAGCCACTTCCCTGTTTTTCCATACCCCAGGAAGGAGGTTAAATGTAGATCTTTATAATACCGCCTTTCTACCCCACATTCCATCCACCCTCCCAGTATCGCCACTCTCGCCACTGGTTCTCAAGGGATCATCTCTCCTGGATTTCCTATGTTTCCATTTCCTGTCTGTACCCATGTACATCCTCTGGTCTAGCCAGATTTGCTAGGTAGAATTGGGATCAGATAGTGGGGGGCGGGGAGGGAAACATTGAAAAACTAGAGGAAAGTTGTATGTTTCATCATTGCTACAACACACACTGACTGGCTCATCTCCTCCTCATGACTCTTCTCTAAGGGGGTGTCCTGTTACCTACAGATGGGCTTTGGGTTCCCAATCTGTACTCTCCCTCTTTACAATGATATAATTTTCAGTTCTTTGATGACTGATACTTAATCCCTTTGACACCTCATGGTTACACAGGCTGGTGTGCTTCTTCCATGTGGGCTTTGTTACTTGTGAGCTAGATGGCCATTTGCTTACTTCAAGCCTTTAAGACCCCAGAAACTCAGGCTGAGCCCCGGTGGCATAAGTGGTTGAGTGGAGGTTATGGCCCACAGGCTTGGCAGTTCAAATACAGCAGCAGCTCTCCAAGAGCAAGGCTAGACCTCCCACTCCCACCAGAGGGCAGTGATGCCCCCCCACAAAAAGAAATATTATAAAAAGACCCCAGAAACTTTATCTTTTGATAGTTGAGCCCCATCATCTTTCTTCACCACTTTTGCTTATGCACACATTTGTATTCAGGTATCGTGTTGGAAAGGTGAGCATCATGGAATGCCAACTTAGTAGAACAATAGAAAAATTAGTTCATGCTTTGAGGGAGTACTTGAGTGGAGGCATTTTCAGCTTTTGCTTGCCTGCAAGTTCTGCAAATTTGGCTGACAAGTTTTGTCTGCTTATAATCATCCCCAGAATGATTTCTAAGATAGTTTAGCCATGGGGAATTTAGGATAGGTATTCCCTTCAGGACCAGTGGTGGTAGTGCTGATACTTGGAGGGTAGAGGGATGGTGGAATAGAAAGGGGGAGCCAATTTCAGGGATCTACATATACCCTCCTCTCTGGGGTATGGACAATAGGGAAGTGATTGAAGGGACACATTGGACAATGTACAATATGAAAAATTAATAGCAATTTGTAAATTATTAAGGGTTTGTGTGTGGGCGGAAGAATATGGGGAGCTGGTACTGGGGGTCTAAGTCGCGGGAGGATGTTTTGAGAGTGATGATGGCAACAAGTATGCAAATGTGGTCTGCATTCAATTTATGTATGTATGGTTCATGATGGGAGTTGTATGAGCCCCCAATAAAATGATCTATTTTTTTAAAAAAAGGAGGGAGAAAGAGAAGCTTATACCAAAGACTCAAGTGGAAAATATTTGGAAATGAAGATGGCAACATGTGTACAAATATGCTTGATACAAATGATGTATGGAAAGTTATAAGAACTGTAAGAGCCCCCAATAAAACCACTGGGGGGGTGGGGTGGGGAAAGCAAGGAGTCCCTTGAATGATTTAGTGAAGTGTCTCTGTCTCATAATAATAATGTGGGCTAACAATAAAATTGGGCTAATAACATGCCCAATTCTGTGTTGATTTCTTCCCACTCAATTTTATTTCTGTGTATTCCAACCGGAGAAATTCACAGAAGTTTAGTTGCCTTTTGTATTGTTGAAAAGAGGTGTTTGTGATGAAGAAATCATTAGTCTTACAAAATTCTATCCTGTAGTCTTCTGTTTTGTTTCTGTAACTACTCTTGTTTTCTCTTTGTTTTCAACGATTACATTCCAATCATTGAGGATTGTCAAAGCATCAAGAGCGAATGTCTGATCAATGCCAGGATGAAGAAGTTTGTAAAGCTCTTCAATTTCATCATCACTAGCTTTGGTGGCTGGTGAACAAGTTTGAATAAGAGTTGTATTGATTGGATTTCCTTGAATGTGGACAGATAGAATCCTATCACAGACTGTACTATACCGTAAACACATCTTGAAATGCTATTTTTGAAGATCAATACACTATTCCTTTTGATGGTGCCATTCCCAGCACAGTAAACCTTATGATTTTATGATTCAAAATGGCCATTCCTAGTCCATTTCAGCTGAGTAGTTCCTAAAATATTGATTATTATGCATTTCATTTTTTACAACTTTCAATTTCCCTAGATTTAAACTCAATACCTTCCAAGTTCCAATTAGCAATTGATGTGTTCAGCTGTATCTTCTCATGTGGGGTTGTCACCATCAGCACATGAAGTCCTGAAGGGTGTATTCCCATTGGCTTAACTCCACCCATGCCATTATGTTCCACTCTACTTTGGGAAGACAGCGCTCTTATTTTGAATGTCTTCCAACCTGAGGGGCTCATCTTCTGAAACTATCTCTGACAATGTTTTCCTTCTTTCTTTCTTTTAATTTAATTTTATTTTTGTTTTGCTTCTTTTCAAGAAGTTTTCAGCTGCTGACAATGTTGCAATTCTGCCCATAATTCTATTTTCAGTGACTACTGCCTCAGAAGTGGACAGCCTATCCCTTTCTCTTAGACTATTCTTAATCTCAAAGCTCTGCTGAAACTTGTTCACTTTGGGTGATACTGCTGGCCTTTGAAATATCTTCCAGTATCACTGAAACACAGAATCTACCACATTATAGCAAACTAAGTCACAAGTGCTACCATTCCCTTCTCAGAAAAAGATGTACTCAGTTCTCTCAGACAATTAAGTTTTAAAAAATCATAGCCCATAATTCATGAATCTGCTTTTGAAAGGAGCCCTGATGGCACAATGGTTATGTGTCAGGCTGCTAACCCCAAGGTCAGCAGTTTGAAACTGCTAGCCCCTTCTCTGGAGAAAGACACAACTTTCTATTCCTGTCGAGAATTACAGTCATGAAATCAAGAGTGGTCATTCTACCCTGGCCTCTAGGGTTGCTGTAAGTCAGCCTTGCATAGCGTGAAAGCAGTTCATCATTGTAAACCAGGTGTTTTGTCAGGCTCTCATTCACTCTTTGATTGCGTGTTCACACCTCTCCTGTGGACCATTTATTGTTCTTATTTTACTGAGGTACAAAAAGGCTAAATAATTTTCTTTGGGTCAAAGGGTTGGTAAGTAGCTCAGTCAGTATTTCCTTCTACTTCTTTCTTACCTCAAAACTAACAGCTTTTCCTCTGTATTACACCATAGTAAACCAATATCCAATATCAAATCTGATAATAGATCAGTCTGTAATATAACATTTTCTTGCTTAAACAAGATTACAGATGCAGTTTATTAGAGCCAATAGGGAGAAGGTATGGCAATCTGCACCAAAAGAATATAGTCTTGGAAGCTCCACTCTGTCCTATAGGTTTGATATAAGACTCAACTAGAGGAGAGTGGATTTAATTTGCTCATTTGGAGTCACTAGTGAAGCCAAACAAGCAAGCATGTCACTTTGATAATGAAGAGTGCCTGACACATAGTACTTTCAACCACTTAATGCTTTTATGAAAGCTTGAAAATGAGTAAGGAAGACAAGAAGAATTATGGTATTGACAAATAATATTGAAATGCTGTAAACTTCCAGAAGAACAAACAAATCATCCAGGAAAAAGTATGAACATCCCATGTGCTTTGAGCATGTTCTCAGTAGGGATCAGTGCCTGGAGAGGTCGTTATACTTGATAAAGTAGAAGGTTAACAAAAAAAGAGAGTACCCCATGGAAAATAGATTGACACCGTGACTGCAATAGCAGCCTCAGACATAGCAATAATTGTGAGGATCGCACGGGACCACACAGTGTTTGCTTCCATTGTACATGAAGTCACTATGAATTGGAAATAACTTGATGGCACTTAACAACAAATAGCAACATTAGCTCTGCAACATTTATTTCACAACATCCCTAATTAGAGTGGTAAGACACACAGCGGTACTAGAGTAAAAATCAGGCAAAGACAAGGCAAGGAACAAGACAAACTCTTGTTCCAAAGCGTTTGTTGAAAGCAAGGTCACTGTTCAGAAGAAGGGCTATTTTGCTGTTCTTTCACATCTACAGACAAGTGACAATGTCACTAAAATCAGAATGCAGTGAAGAACCATACATTCTGCACTGATCCACTTTAGGTGAGAGACTGTAGCTCCAAAGACTGAAGGAGGAGACAGAAATTTGTTACTATTTTCTATTTGACCCACAAAGTACAAGCCCTGCTTCCGTATCTATAAAAGAAAATAATTGGTTGAAGTCTGTGGACAGAAAGCCCCCAGGTGGTGGTAGCTGCAGAGTATCTGCAAGGAGTCTGTAAATCTGCAGGTCCTAGCCCTTATTTCAGACTAATTACCTGGGAAAATATCTTCTACATGCTATTATGGTTAATAAAATGTATTTTTGTGAGCATTGTTGAATTTATAATAGGGCTGGGTCATTATGTGCTTTCTCGAAGGCTGGATAAGAATCGTCCAAGTACGATCAGGTGAAACTGAAGAAAAATTCAGTATTAAGAAAAAACTTGACACGGAAGGCCTCACACATCTCAGTGAACCGGCAACAAAGCCTTCCCATGAACAACCATTGTTTGAGACCATGAGCATGCAGACAAACACCAAGACAAAGACAGGCATCTGTTCTCCAGTCATGTAATCACTTAATCTGGTCTCACAAAGAGTGTGATGGTCTTTATCCCCTTATTAACCCATTTAGTAAGGGAGTGATCTTATTTGTACATCTTAAAAACCAGTTCAGAATCAACTTCACTTTATTTGAGGTCCATTTTTTTTTTAATTTAGGTGGGAGAAGGACAGGACCAAATAGTTCCTGACATATAGCATTTTTCCACAGTCACCCCAGATTAATTCAGTAAATTTCATTGGGAATTTATATCAGGAGGAAGGGAGTGGGATATGTCTGTCTCTGAGAAGGCAGTTTCACTTCTGTGGGTGGATAAAACAAGGAGGGGCAGGCTGCTCTTGGGGAAAATGCTTAACATTACTTACATAGATCGTCACTGAGAAAATTTGCCTAGGGTAATTTTGTGTTTCATGTATTTTTGACTGAGGATCCTTTTAGCTTTCTATAATCCTGGTTGTGTGTTATAGGCTACCTGGATTTTAGATTTTGTCTATTTGAAATGTACAATATTTTTCATAGGCCACATTAGAATTTTGTGATTTGGAAACCCCACTAAGGGAATATGACTTTTCCTTAAACACCTGCTCAAATAAAGGAACTGAAATACTTACTCTTTTGGACTTAAAGTGGAAACACTCTGGTGTGAGAAAAAGCAGAGAACTGCTATCTCAAGGACATAGATTTGGAAGTCAGTGAACTTTGGTACAAATCTCTTGCTTTTGAGGTTGCCCAATAATTGGCAAATCATATATCTATACATATACATGCATATATATATATATATACACATGCCACTGTTGTATATTTGCTATTCTCATATCTTGCTTTCTGTGATATGTCTTGGTCCTGTAAATATCATTTTGTCTCAAGCAATTTGTGTTTTGAAAATTTTCCCTTCTGTCTAACCCTCATTGCTTTCATGACAATATTCAGTTACTTAAGTTTTAACCTGTATAAGTTACAGCTCATGCATTTTAGTCTGTAAAGTTTTCCTAGATATATATTTTTCTTATCTCAATAACATTTAAAATTCCATACCATTGGATATATTAATGATACTATTATTAGAATTACTAAATATTTCTATATTTCATGCAGTTTACTTAAATTATTTCTCAAGAAGCTGATAAGTCTGCCTCTAAAGTGGATATACAATGGGTTTTGAGCTTGCATTTACTCATAAGCCCTCACCTTAGAACAATTATACTGTGGCTCGGCTCAATGCTGGCCCTCAACTGCGATCACAGAAGATATGAGTATGTTAGCACAGTGTGGTGAAAAAATTAAATACTGCCTAGCTACCAGAAAGACTGGAGTCTGGGTTCTTAAAAGATGTCTCTTAAAATAATCAGCCATCTAAGTGAAGTGTCAGTTCTGTCTACATGGTAGAAGCACAACAGCCCATGTGATTCATGGATGGTAAATAATAAAAAGCACTTGGTACCAAAGGAGTGAATTTCATTACAGCTTAAAGTCTAAGCATCTGGTTTGCAGAAGAATATTGATGGCAGTGAAAGTTAAGCCTCCATTGAACTCCCTCATACCATTGACTTGTGATGTGAAGTCTTGCCTTCAGACAGAGTGAATTGGAAAGTGGATTACTCTAAAAGTAGGTTAAAATTCACATGATTTATCAAAAAATAACAAACCCAGAGTTCACTGGGAAGAATGGAGATTTTGCAGTACTCACTTTTCCTGCGAGGCGAGCATCCGGCAACTTGCTCTGAGTTAGTGCATGCAGTGGTCTTGCCTGGGAAGGTCTCTGGTCACAGTGAATTTTTTTTTCTAAAAGCAGTTTTGCTCAAACCTCATTTTTTGTGATGGTCTATTTAAGAGAACAGTATTTGACTGTAAATTTTTTTTCCTGCTCAGGAAAAATGGCACAGAAATGATTGTGATACTGAACACAGCTTACAAGGACAGTACTAAGGAAAAAAAAACTCCAGTGTATGAGTGTCTCCTTTTAAAAAGGGTGAAATGTTGATTGATGAAAATTTTTTTTCTGGATCTCCATCAAATTCCCAAAGGAAAATGTTGACTTACACTTGGAGTTCATTCCACCATGTCAGACTGTTAATCAAATTTTTTATTTAGAGGTTCTGAAAAGATGGTGCGACAGTATGTGAGAAAAAGAACTGATTTGTGGCAGGTGTGGGACTGGTTTTGCCACCACAGCAATGCACTTACTTTGCAACCATTGCAGTATGACAATTTTTGGCAAAAAACGGCATCCTCTCTTGGCCCCTGCACCTTACTCAGCTGACCTCGCTTTGTGTGTTTGTGCGAATGAAAAGAAACATGAAAGGGCCGCAATTTGGCAACATAGACAAGGTGAAGAGAAAAGTGAGAGAGATGCTGTCAGCCACCCACACAGATGAGTTTGAAAAATGTTTCCAGAATGAAATCTCATATTTGACAAATGTATTATGTGTGATGGAGAGTACTTTGAGGGTGATAAAGTTCTTTCTTAAAAAATGAACATATAGCTCTGAAAAAAAATCCTTTTAGGGGATACCCCTCATATTATCATTATTCCCCTTTTGATCCATTTTTAATTGCTCTAGGTTCTAGAATCTTCTATTTTCTTTTGAATGGAAGTTTTTCTGTGTCTTATTTTGTTGCAATTTTGTTTTTCTGAATTATTTACATAAAACATAGGATGGGTAAGCTATGTAGACAGCAACTAGATTAATAGCTCCTTTTGGTGATGGCAGGGGAAGTTGGGGATGATGCAGAGTTAATAACAATAGGTGCAAGAATGAGGAAATGTTCAAATATTGAATTTGGTATGATTATTACACAATTATTTCTAATATATTTTAATCATTCATTTAAAATAGATTAAAAATACTCTATTCATCCAATGGAATAGAACCAAGATTCTAAAGTTAAGGCCCCATACCTACAGTCAACTAGTCTTCTCTCATGTTTATCAGAAAGGGTGCTTTCAAAGATTTTCAAAGATATTGACTCTTAACTAAAAATCTTGCTTGGCCACCCAGGTCTCAATATTTGCATTACAAGACTAACTTATTTTATTTAGAAATCAGTATTTGACTTAGAAAATTGAATTTGGGGGATATAAAATAAGGTTATTTTTATAAAATTCGATTTTCTCACTTCAGCTGACAATGAGCTCCAAAGTCTCAGGTGCATATTGTGCATATTGCATAGAGCTATAAATGTAACTACAGAAGTAAGTGTGAGCCTGGTGGGGCAGTGGTTATACTACAAACCATTCCTCAGGAAGAACGCTTTCTACTCCCGTAGAGAGCTCACGTCTCAGAAGCCCACCGAGGTGACTTCTTAAAGGGTCACTGAGAGTTGGCATTGACTCAAGGGCAATGAGTTTGGATTTTTAGACTTACATGTGGAAATAGATATAGGCATAAACATAGACAATAATCATTGGCATAGATATACATTAACACTCACTACATATATGCACATTCAATAGACAAGAGTCTGGGTGGCACAAGTGGTCTGGGATCAACACCGCACAGAAAGAGGATGACTCAAACCCATTCAGTGCCTTTGTGGAATCAAAGGCCTGGTGATTTACTTCTGTAATCTTTCCGGAAAGAAAACCACTGGGAGTAGTTCTACTCTGCAGTGCAGTACCTGCTGTTCCTACATGCCCACGTCATCTTGACAGGCTCTCACAACAGCCTGTGAATAGATCCAAATTCAACCCGCTGCTATCGAGTAGATTCATTCACAAAAGTCCTATGGGCCAGGGCAGAATTGTCCCTGTGGGTGTCCAGCAGTGTAATGCATAATCAGGATGCCACCAGAGCTCCTCATGAACCTAGTTAAAGGTATAGATAGCATAAGTTTATTTCCTGGTAAGAAAATATCAAACCTGTTGGGTACAGCTTACTTCTTGCATCTCCTTGAATGCACACGTGTGTGTGTGTGTGTGTGTGTGTGTGTGTGTGTGTAGCGGAAGACTATGGAAGGTAATTGATGGCTTCCATGAATAATTGATGAAACCAAAAGAAATGGATGGTGCTAAAGTACCATTACTGAATATTTTGTTAAAAGATTCTATGGAAGAACCCTGATTCAAAGGGAGAAATACAAAATAAAAATTTTAATTCTCATAAACGCTAGACTTTCTGGAGCCATAAAGGCTGGATGACATCCTAAAATTATTGTCTTTACATAATCTTTAAACATAAGACAATAAACACTCCCTGAAATCTTACTAAAACTAAACTCTGTATCCCCATCCAAACCTTTTTATTGGGAGGCAATATCTTATCTTACCATAGTTCAGTCACATCAAGTTGTATCATACTAAATAGAACTTTACCTTAATTAATTTTTCTTAGTTTTTTTTGAGTAAAGAACAATTGTCTTGGGACCAGATTTTTAAAAGAATTATCCATATGGGGTCAGAAGCACCGCAGCAACTAGAAAGAATACACAGGTGTATTAGGAAGCATGCCATCATGCCAATGAAGGGGGAAACCCTAAAAAAGGAGGAGGGGAATGGTTGTATGGCTCAAAGATGCAATCGATATCACTGAGTTGCACCTGTAGAAATAGTTGTATGCTTTTCTGTGTATTTTCTCAAAAACAAAATAAATAAAATGTTTGAAATTCAAATCAAAGAAAAATATAATATCTAAAAATTAGAGAGAAAGCACAATTGATTAATCCAAACAAAATGTCAAGATAAATTCTTAAGCCAAGCACAACTAAGGTTTAGTTCTCCCAAAAGTATTTAAGTCAAGAAAGGAAATGTTAAAGTGATCCAGGAAGTCATGGAGGTGACTCATGATGTCAAAGACACAGATAAGGCAAAGGAACAAAGAACAGGAGTAGAGAATATCACTCTAATAATGGGAGAACTTGTTGCTCTTTTTAGAGGTACCTCATAAAGAAGGGTTGTGTAGGGTGAAATTAAGTCTCAGAGAAAGATTAGATGGTGAAAAAAGTTCACAAAATGAAAAAGGAAAAAGAGTGAATGTGTCAAATTTAAGAGCAGATTGTATTGGACAAAATGGGAGGGAATGAGAGAGACCAGTGTGGAAATGAATGCAAAGGAAAGTATGTTTAACATTGAACTGTTATCCAGTATTTATGATTATACTTTGCCAGGTTTATATTTTTTTGAAGTCTCTGGGAGAGGGTTTTTCTTGGGGGAGGGTAGGTATAACAAACTCCTATTACTTCTTATTTTCAACATTTACTAAAAATGCTATTTCCCTACTCTGGGGATGCAATGGCATGATAGGTGAGAATCAGAAGCTGTACATTGAGTTTCTTTTAAGAAAAGCACTTTAGAAATTAGCGGTGGTGTCATTATTCCCTTTTATCCCTAAATGTTTGGTATGATATCTCTGATCCACAAAGGAAAGTCTTTTATTTTGATCATTATGTTATTTATATGTATTTCTAAAAAGGGAATGCATATCTAAATTTATCAACCTAGCCCAGTAATCTTACCTTCCTAATGCTATGGGTCTATTCCAGGAAGCAGAAATAGCATATAACCTTTTTCATCTTCCATGTAAATTTCATTTAGCCAGGGCATCTGACCAAGCCACCATTTGTCTGTCAGTTTGTCATATTGTGGTAGATTCTGTGCTGTTATGCTGATGGAAGCTGTATTTCAAGTGCCAGCACATTCCCCCAAAGTGAAGAGGTTCAGGAGGGCTTCCAGACTAAGAAAAAGGAATAAACTTTCTACTCCTGAGGCAGCAGCCACTGAAAACCCTATGGAGAGAATCTCAACATTGTCAGAAACTGAAGACCTCTTGAAGAAAAGCAGAACCTTGTCAGAGAGAGCTCTGGAAGATGAGTCCCTCAAATCGGAGGGCCCTCACAATAAGACCAAGGAAGAGCTGCCTGCTCAAGCTGCCTGCTCAAGCTGAACATAACGGCGGATAGAATAGAGCTCATGGGAGCACACTCCTCAGGCCTCACTTGCTGATGGCACAACTCAGCAAAGGAGAAAAAAGAAACTGCTGAGCACATCGACTAATCATTGGACGGTATTGAGTTTAAATCTAGGGGAATTGGAAGTTGTAAAAAATAAAATGCATAAAAATCAATATTTTAGGCATTACTAAGCTGGAATTAATACTGGCCACTTTGAATTGTAAAACCATATGGCTGCCTCTGCTGGCAAGGGGATCACCAAAAGGAATCTTAAAAAAGGACATTTCTACTTTTATTCTTTTTAAAATCATTTTACTTGGGGTCCTTACAGCTCTTATAGCATTCCATAAATTGATTTTATCAAGCATATTTGTATATATTGCCATAATAATTTCCAAATAATTTTCTACTTGAACCTTTGATATAAGCTCCTCTTTTTTCTCCCTCCCTCTTCCACCCTACCGAATCCTTGATTAATTATATATTGCTATTATTATTTTGTTCCTTGCATTGTATATTGTCTCCTTTCAACCACATATTTGTTACTCCTCCCCTTTGGGGTGGTGGGGTGGTGAAGGCTATATATCCAACCTTTTGATGGGTTCTCCCTTTCTCCCTACCCAACCATCCCCCTCCCCTCATGATATCACTGCCCCCACTATTGTTCCTGAGGGGGTTGTCTGTCCTGAATTCCACATGGGGAGAGCTCTTATCTGTACCAATGTGTCCTATGGCCTAGCAAGGCAGAAGTGGATCATGGTAGGGTCGGGGGATGGAGGAGGAAACATTCAAGAACTAGAGGAATGATGTGTGTTTCCTCCCTGATACACTGCACCTTGGCTGAATCATCCCCTCCTTAGAAACCTTCTGCGGGGGATAGCCAATTGTCTACAGATGGGGTGTGGATCTCCACTCCAACTCTCCTAGTTTGCATTGATCTTGTTGTTTGCTTGTTTTAGATCTTTTGATATCTGGTATCTGATCCTGTGGACACCTCATGATCACACAGGCTGGTGGGCTTATTTGCTTCCCTCATATATGGTTGCTTGTTTAACTTCAAGTCTTTAAGATCCCAGAAGCTATATCTTTTGATAGCCAGACACCATCATTTTGTCTTCAGCGATTGCACTGAGAAGGTGAATATCTAAGAGCACCAGATTATTAACACAAAGTGTTCTTGTGTTCAGGGAGGCCTTGAGTAGAAACTCAAATCTGTCTGCTATCTTAATACTTAGCATATAAATATATGTGCATATTAATATGTGTACTTTCATTATAAATTAATATGTTTACATGAATACATGCCTATAGTTATACCTCTGTAAATAGCTTCTGCCTCCTATTCCTTTCCTCTATTTCCTTTCATTTTCCCCTTATTCCACCGTCATGCTCATTCTCTATTCAGTTCTCAGTAATTCTTCTCAGATATATTGCATTTGATTAAAATGCACCAGGCACTATACACACTCATTGCTATCAGTTTTAGGTCTCTTGTTGTTCCCTTATAAAAATAAAACTATATGTCAAAAGGAAAAATACTAGGTAAAATGAGCTAATATTTCTAGATAATCTTTTAATAAGTTGCTAGCATTATGTAAAAAAGTGTTGATTAGCAAGAATCTTATTTTGAGGACACGATGTGCCAGGTCACAGTATTTTCAATGGCATCCTATGTATCTGAATGTTGTATATTGGATAAGGAAGTCCAAAGAAGAATCTATTCATTTGAATTGTGGTGCAGGTAAAGACTCTTGAAAGTACCATGGACTGTCAAAATGATAAGTCTGTCTGAAAGAAATACAGCCAGAGTACTCTTTAGAAACAAGGATGACAAAACTGTCGTATGTACTTTGGACGTGTTATCAGGAGCGATCCATTTCTGGAAATTGGCATCATGCTTGCTAAAGTAGAAGGGCAGCAAAAAATGTGGAAGACCCTTGACAAGCTGGGTTGCCACAGTGGCTAAAAGAAGAGCTAAAACATTTTTAAAAATGTGAAGCTGGTGCAGGAGCAGGCAGTGTTTTATTCTGTTGTACCCTGAGTTACTGTGAGTTGGAACCAACCTATGGTACTTGGCAACAATTAACAGTACATATTGAAAAATCAAACTTCATTGTTACAATAACCCTAACATAGGATTGCACGTTTGAGGAAAGTGAGCACTTAGAGAGTCTAAGTACTTGCTGAAGTCTCAAAGCTAAGGTATGGCCTTAATCTGTGTCAGTCCCCTAATCTGGTGTCAATTTGACGATTAAGAATGTAGGGGTGGAGGACTTCCCGCGCGCGGCGCAGCGGCTCCACCGGTGCCCACGGCGGTTTCGCTGCTCAGCACGCGTTTGCCTGGGGATGTGGCCGCTTCGCCCTCGGCAGCGTTGACGCTGGGGTCCGCGAGGAGTGGGATTTCAGAGATGCTTGCATTAGAGAGCGATTTCTTCAATTCTCCCCCAAGAAAAACTGTTCGATTTGGTGGGACGGTGGCAGAAGTCTTGCTGAAGTATAAAAAGCACGGGCTCTGCTATTGCTTCTCTACCTCGGCACCCTGAAGCAAGAGGAAAAGGCCATCCAGTTCCAAAAAAGTCAGAGGCAACTGGAGCTCCCGTCCACGACCCTGACTCGAAAAGCCATGGGTAGTCATGGAGCAGACCCGGGATTTGCAGTTCCCAGATGGTTGATGTCAGCCCTGATGTGATCCGAGGAATTTGAAATAACAAGTTGGTTACCCAAGTTGGAACCGAAACTGAAGCCAAATCAAAAAATTCTTAGGGAAGCTGGGCTTGCTCACTCCCAATAGATTTAGGCCTCTGAGAATACCACAAAACCACTCTGCAGGCCACTCTGTGTTGGCTCTGTGCCGATGCCAGCAAGTACCGGCCAATCACAACACAGCTTTGAAAGCTATCGAGTTTACACCGAGGAGACAGAAAGGAAGATACGGCGGAATCCCAAGCCTGGGAGGAGTAAAGTGGAGCTTTATGCTCATAATTGCAGCACTAAGTCTACAGAGGGAGCTGTGAAAGTTCTCTACCAGGGATAGAACGGGCATCAAAGGAACTGACAATAATGGCTGGCCAAATGACGAGAATCTGGAGACGTTGAAGTCTGGTGACCAGAACTTCAGCAAAGCAATTGGGGGGAGGTGGGGAAGGGGGCAGAGTTCTCCGATACAGTGGGAACCAACACTATATAGAATTTGAGTAGCGCTGCCTTGCGGAGATGCTGTGTGAAATCATCGGGCAAGTGTGTTTGAAGCTGCGCCTGGTTTTCCTGCTTCTGTGTTAGTCACCTTGAAAGACGTGATGGGTCTGGAAGAGGAGCAGGAAAGAGCTGCTTGAACTGGACTCTTGGCAGAGGTCAATGAACCTCGGGCCAGGGTAATGTCGGCTGCGTACGTCTGTGGCTCCTGGAGCATGGTTTCAGGGGGGACCCCCCTATGACTTCACCACTTGCCCTTCTGCTTGAGATTTCTGCATATTGAAAATTAGCCCAGGTTGCATGTAGTGTGAATTTTTGCGATAGCTGGAACTTGGGAGGAAATGAAAAATGTGCTTCTGACCTCAGTTCCTCCTTAATTATGAATACTAACAGTTCTGAAACTGTTTAGTCGATTAATTGCTTCCTACAAAATAAAGAGCTGAGCCCTGGTGGCACAGTGGTTGTGTGTGGGGACTGTGACCCACAGGGTTGACGGTTCAAATCCAGCAGCAGCTCTCCAGGAGCAAGGCTGGGCTTTCTATTGCACCTGGGCAGTGACGCGAAATAAATAAATGAATAAAGTAAAATGTAGCAAGAAAAATAAGTTGCCTAGTCAACTAAGACCAGAGAGAAGCAACCAGCTTGTGTGATTCGAGGGTTGTAAATAAATCCAAATCCAATGGAGGAAAGGGTATCAGCTCTTCAGTTGTGAATAATTGGTTTGCAGAAGGCTATGGATAGCAGTGAAAACCCAAAATTCTTTTGCGGAGTCCACGCATGGCCTCCTATGGACTCCCTCTGTCCATAGTCAAGGATGTCAATATTCTTGGAGTATTGCAGAGTGTATTGGAAAGTGGATCATTGCAGAAGTGATTAGGTTAAGATTTGATATCTGTCATTTGATTTTTCTTCAGTTTTGCTCCAGTTTCTATTTTTTTGCTTTCTTGCTGATTGACACGTCTGTTTTACTTTGTTGGTGGCGGGTTTTTCTTTGTTCTGTTTTTTGTTGGTGGTTTTGGTCTTGTCGGTCTTTCTGTGTATAGTATCCAGGTTAGGTAAATCTAAAGACAGTAACTGGATGGGAGTGTGGCAGGGGAGGCTGTAAAGACATTGGGAGCTAATAACAGTTAGTACAGGAAAGAAGAAATTGATTGTGGAGATAATTGCACAACTCTTCTGAATGTAAGCTATTAAATTGCGGGCTATGTAAATTATGCCAATAAAATTATTTTTCAAAATTAAAAAAAAAAGAATGTAGGGGTGGAGTCTAGCCTGTTATTCTGGAGATAGCTAATGAGATCTCTGTGTGGGCATGACTTTCTCCTGAGAATTCTGGGAAACGTGGTCATTCCTTCTTGGAGGCAGAGACACTGTCTCTTCTCAGTTCGTTTTCTTGGAGACTTTCTGCTGAGAACACTCACTTGGAGCCTCTCTACTGACAAGGCTTACTCCCTATGAGACATCCCTGAGGAGAAGACACATAAAACTACCCTAGTACCCTGAGCCGGACAAGCCACATAGATGCAACTTAATTTCTGAAGTCGGAGGAGAAGTCATAGAGAGACCCCTGCAGCGCTGAGATGCATCTATCACCACTGACTTTGCACCCACTGGCCTGTGATCTTCCTGCAGTCAGCATCATTGCATATGTTTCATGAGTCTGAAGAGGACTTTATAGATTGCTGTTGGACATATGGGCTAATATTGGACTGCATTTGGGGTCTTAGAGACTTGAAGATAAACAAGACCTTGGATTGAACTGGATTGGGATATTTTCTTAATGTACAGTTGCTTTTGTATATAAAATATTTCTTGTATACATAGGAATGTTTATGAATTTGTTTCTCTAGTCTACCCAGACTAACATGAGATTATTTTATTTCTGAGATTATCTGCAGTCGTTGTTCTGAGTAGATGAATGATCTATAAAGCGATTATCTGAGAAGAATGGCCAACTTAGGCAAGGAGGGAGAGTGAGCACTCTTCCTGGCATGGGTCAAAAATTCAATTTAGATGCATTGGTAATCATCGATGACTGGAATGCAATAGTTGAAAACAAAGAGAAAGAAAGAGTAGAAAGAGTAGTTGGGAAGTATATTCTTGGTTATAGAAACAAAACTGAAGAGCACATGATAGAATTTTGCAAGGCCAATGACCTAATGACTTCTTCATCACAAAGACCTTTTCTCAACAACACAAAAGGCAGCTAAACTTCTGTGAATTTCTCCAGATAGAATACACAGAATTCAAATTGATCACATCTGTGGGAAGAGATGATGGAGAAGGTCAATATTAGCAGTAACCAAGCCATGGGCTGGCTATGAAAAAGGCCATCAATTGCTCATATACCAGTTCAGGTTTAACCTAAGAAAATTAATACAAGCCCACCAGAGCCAAAATATGACCTTGAGTGTATCCCACCTGAATTTTGAGAACATATCAAAAACAGATTTGATCAATCTGAATACTAATGATAAAAGACCTGATGAGCTGTGGGAAGAACATCATTCATGAAGAAAGCAAAAGGTCATTTAAAAGATGGTTAAAACTGTCTAACTATTCTCATTGTTGTTCCTGGGTGGTTTATCTATCCTGGATTCCTTGTGGGTTCTTAAAGGTAGCAGTGTGTATGTTCTGGTCAAATCTCATTTGTAAGGTAGAATTGAGATAATGATAGTGGGGGAAGGAGCATTAAAGAAGTAGAGGAAAGGTGTGTGTTTCATCAGTGCTGTACTGCACCCTGACTGGCTCATCTCTTCCAGTGACACTTCTGTCAGGAGATGTCCAATTGTCTACAGACAGGCTTTGGGTCTCCACTCCCCACCCTTCCTTCACATTGGGTATGATTTTGTTCTGGGTCTTAGATGCCTGATACCTGATCCCATCGAAACCTCATGTGCACACAGGCTGGTGTGCACAGGCTTTGTTGCTTCTCAGTTAGATGACTACTTGTTTATCTTCAAGCCGCTAAGACCCAAAACTGTATCTTTTAATAGCGGGGCACCATCAGCTTTCTTTACCATATTTGCTTATCAAGGGTTCATGAGGGAGGGAAGACTGGGGAGGGAGGGGGAAAATGAGAAGCTGATATTAAGGGCTCAAAGAGAAAAAACGCTTTAAAAATTATGATGGAAGCATATGTGCAAATGTGCTTGACACAATGGGTGATTACATACATTGTGATCAGAGATGGAAGAGCCCCCCTCAATAAAAGTATTTATTATAAGAGCTCTCTTAACAAAATCTGCCTTAAATATTGTCAGCACAGACCAATTTGATGCCAAGAAAGCTTCTATGTACTCTTAGTCTAATTCTTTCATCAAAGCACCTAGGATGGACAATTAAGGAGATATTTTGATGAAGTCAGTCCTTACATGTCGCTCCTCTAACTTGCCAACGGTTACCTAGTATTTTGAATGTAAAATCCAGATTGTTTAGTTAAAAGACTCTTATGCTCTAGATTCCAATGACCCTCTGGTTTCTGCAGTATTCAAGGTAGGAACAGGAGTATCCTTGCTACTTTGTTGGAAGAATTAGACTGATAGCTTATATGTTAATGGCTATGGATTCTTTATTATGCTAATATGTTTCTGGCCCCATATAGCACAACTTAAGCTAGATATTCTAGAAAATATGAAGCTAATATATTTATAATATATTCCAGGCTATAGTGCTAAATAATGTTCTTTTTGTGGGGTCATCACTGCCCTCTGGTGGGAGTAGGAGGCCCAGCCTTGTTCCTGGAGTGCTGCTGCTGGATTTGAACCGCCAACCCAGTCCCACACACAGTCGCAGTCCCACACACAACCACTATGCCACTGGGGCTCAACCCTAAATAATGTTTTTTAACTTGATTATTTTTAACTGCATTAAAAATAATCGCAGTTTTATCTCATTTCTTTCAAGTTGATTGCTCCATGGATTGTAACCTTGTAGATGCCTGAATACTTGGAGGTTGTGGAATGCGAGAGGTTCTTCATGTAGGCGATATGCTCTGTTCATGTACGATAGAACTGACCATATTTCCATGGTAAAAATAATTGTGTTTTGCTTTTAAGGATGCCAGATGTTCACCCTCCAATCCCTCCAAAGCCCAGTTTGCCATCTTCTCCTAGCCTGCGGAGACAGGATAAATGGTAAGAACTAGTATTCTAGAATATCTTGTTAAGATAGTTAGAGGGAAATGGAACTAAAGGAATTGTCTATCTTATTTGTCCAAAGCATAGATAGGCATATATTTTCTAAAGACATATTTGCAAATTTTTTTCTAATTTTGCTTTCCAACATTTAAATGTTTTATGTTTATTTTTGAATGATGACTGCTATTACTTGCTTATGAGAATGCACTTTTAAGAAAAACTGAACAATGCTACTATTCATAAAGTGTTTACTCTCAAATATATATTTTCATATATATATGAAATATATATATATTCATCCATTGATCCATCTATCCATCCATCCAGCTAAATATCTATTTTGCTTTTATTTAATCCTTTCATTAATAGCAATAGCTTCTGATGAAAGATATTCTTACTATAAGTCATCATTGACTCATGACACTGAGAGAGCTTAAATCTCCTCTCATATTAGAAATACTCTTGTGTAGATTTTAAATCTTATTTTAGCTAATGTGTTTGTCATTCATTTAAGAAGTATCAGAAACTTTGAAAGGTGTTCTAATTAACTTAATCAGAAACAGAAAAAAATAGATTTACTTTTCAACATTGAATCTCATTTGACTAATAATTCCGCTATTTTCCACAATGCCCATTATTATTGAGTATTAAAAAACATTGAAGATGGCTTCTTTTGTCGTCTTGAGGATGATTTTTGTGTACATTGTCTTTTAGAACCCAGTTATAGAACTGTCATTATTCTTCAGTAAGACGATAACTGGGGCAGCTTAAGCTAGAAAGTCTTGACCGGACAGTAGACCTACGTAACATTAGGTGTTCATCCTATTGGATTAAAAACCCAGATCAGAATATCTGTTCTACTACGTTTCATAAAATGTTGAATTTTTGTCTTTAAGGTAGAGAGTAGCTTCTCTTTTATTTTGTTTGTTTTTTGGGTATCACTGCCTCTGGTTGTTGTGGGTGCTACCCAGTTCTGCTCCTGAGAGCCGCAGCTGGATTTGAACCGCCAAGCCCGCGGGCGGCAGTCCCGCACTCAACCACTTATGCCACCGGGACTCAGCCCTCTTTCTTTCTTTTTTAATGAGTCAAGAAAATATATAAATGCTGAATTAATGAAAAAAGTAGATCAGATTCAAAATGTTTTGTTGGTAAAACAATTAGTTTTAAAAGTAATTTCTCAATTTTTAACTTACATTGTTTTTTCTTTTACTCCTACAGTATTCAGCAAATTAAATCTTACTTTGGACAGAATTTTTTAGAGAGTATAAAATAAAGTGATTTCAGCACTGCCTAAATTTTGATCTAAAATCATCAACTCTAGAGAAGTGAACTTGTTTAGATTCAAAAGCAGCTAAATTTTAGGGTCGTTAGTTTAATCCTTTTTATTCTTCTAATGTCTTTCACCAGTGATCTTAAAAATAAAATTAAAGTGATTTGCATGCTTTAAACTTAAATTACTTTAATCACAGCAAGATGATTTTAATGAAAGAATATGAAAGGGAAGTGTTTCTTTTGTAATTAACACATGTCCTCAGGAGTATGGATAAAATTTCTTGAAAATATGCAAGAATGTTTAAGTAGGTCAGTCAGGTACTTAGAAAAAGAACAAAGAAAAAAACTATTTTATCATAAAGGGACAGAATCAACCATCAAAGATTTAATTCTGTCAATATTCTCAATATTGGGGTGCATTTAAAATATAAACATGCTTTCTATATTATCTAAGCAAATATATACTTTGAAACACCAAGTAGGATAATTCTTTAAGAAAACCATGCCTCTGATGCTTAATACAAAAGAGAATTCTCAATCATTTAAAATGCTTGATGATTATCTAAAGAGGGGCAAGTAGGAAAATGTTTTACTGAGGAATGGAACATGATAAAATAGAAATGTCAAGGTATAAGCAGTGGTTTATAATAGATATTAAAATTGATAGACTAGATTGCACAATAGTATTGTGCACTTTGGGATTTCAGGTATTAGATAAATTCTGTTCAAACAAAAATCCCTGTATAAAGCTGATAATCTCAGGTAGTGCTATGATTATAATACTTTAGTATTTTAAAATATGTATTTTGATATAAATTTAACAGAGAAATATTTTCTTACCTAACAAGTTTTCTTTACCTTAAAAATATAGCCAGATATGTCCCCCTAAACCAACTGTATCTATTGAAACCAACAGACCTGCTGAAAGAAATACAAGGTATGGCAACCTATCTCTGTGTCACTACAGAAATGATAAAGTAAGCTTTTATAGAAGTCTTCAAAATACAAGTAACAATTACATAGATAAAAATATATTTTCAACTGCCTTCAATATATGGAAGCCATATTATATAAAATCTCAAAATAAATGAAAGCTGTGTAAGTATATTTTAAAAAAATTTATGACATTTTATAAGAAAAAATAAACATTTTATTTTGTAATATATTTTTCTTTATCTTAATGTAGATACATATTCATTTTTTCATTTTTATTCTAAATTTTACATTAAAAAGTAAATAAAAACAAAAGAAAACAAAATAAAATAAAACTGCTTGAAGGTAGGAAAGGATATTCGTCCCTTTAATGTCAGCCTTTGTCCGGTGGCACATGCAGGGTGGTTGTGTGGAAATGCATCCCTTCAGTTGAATGTGTTTTTTTTTTTTTCTTGGGAGGGGGGGCATTGCTGCCCTTGAATGTGTTTTTCAAAAGCTTTGCTGCCTACATTTGGTTGTATAAAGCCATGTCCATCTCTCCCTGCATTATCAGAAATAAACTCACCAGATGTGTTGATGCCTTTGGTAAGGATCCTGATATGTCTGGGCTTCTCTAGGGACGGTTCTACCCTGTCTCCTATGGTGCTTATGAGGTGGCATTGACTTGATGCCAACTTGAGTTGAGGCCCCTTGCAAATCTAAGAAAACAGGTACTTCACTGCATTTGGTGGCCTAATTCATTGCATTTAAAACAGCAACACACAGCTGTGCTTATTATACAGTTACTGTCTTGTTCTGTTCCCTTTTTGAACTTGGGAGTTGCCAAGCATGTAGGAGAAACTGTCATTATTTCAATGAGCACTAGATGGCAGCAGAGCAATCATCCAGACGGCATGACAAAGTGGTAGCTGTGGTGGGGACTATATCCTCAGAGGGTGGGGGGGACGGTGGTCATGTCTCTGTGTATTGTGATATTATAAAACAGCTTTGTTAAGGTAAATAATTCTTGAATATAACTTTATTCATTGAACACAGATACAAAGTTTTGACTCCTTTGGACTTCACTCTATTGCCATTGACTTGTATTTTTGTTCTTCTTTAAAGGAGTCTAGATCTTGATAAAATTGTTCAAGTGGCCAAGTCATCTCAGAGGACTGACAAAGGGTGAGATCTCAGAGATTTGGGGTTTTTTCTTTTCTCCTCTTTATGATTCAAAATGTTTAGTTAGTTTAAAAGTTTCAAATATTAAAAAAGGAACTGGTGAAGATATGATTTGAAGGAGGATAACACAGCGTGTGTAAACAAGGTTCCTTATTGGATGCTAATGGTGTTTTTGGATTCTCTTCTATCTCTGCTACTTCTCTGGAGGCTCTAGACCTCAGCCTAATTCTCCAGTGCTATGTGTATATTGGTGGTTTAGATATGAGCTTGTGCTTTTCCAGCACCCTGCATTTAGGGTTTCCTAAACTATATTTACTACCTAAATCACATCCATGGAAAAATTCACTTGATTACAATTATACTTTGACACACAAAAAGTCACCACGTGCTGAAGTAGTTGTTTTATTCAAGACCATATTCAAATTTCATCTGAAATATTTTCTATCTCCTAACTTCTTTCATCCTAACCTTAGTAAAACATTTGAATAGGATAGACATGTTCTTTTTTGTGGTTTCTTAAAATATCCTGTCTTTGTTGAAACCGTACACCTATCTGGTGGTTTTTCTTGGTACAGAGTTGCTATCTCATTCTATGCAGCTGAAATGTCACCTCCCTGACACAGCCTTCCCAGAATGACTTAGTGAGGTCGGGCTTCCGCCTTTCTCAGGAGTTGCCCTCATTACTGTCTGCTGTCATGAAGTTGACCCCCGACTCATGGTACCCTCTCTACACTAGAACAAAATGCTGCGTAGTACTGTGCCCTCCCAAGAGGGGTTGGGGATCAAATCACTGTGATTCATGGGGTTTTCATTGGTTGAATTTTACAAGTAGAACACTAGCCAGTGCATTTGCTGGGAATTGAATGTGGGTCTCATGTGGAAGATGAGAATTTTAGCATTTAGAGGCCCACTATTCACATTTACTTAATTCTATTTGTTTTTGTTTTGTGTTGTTTGTGGGAAGTAATCTTTATCATGTCCATAATCAAAGGCAGAGTGTATGTCTTACTCATTATATATTGTATAAAGTAGATGTTTGTAAAATACATTATCATAAATGAATAATCAAAACATTGAACATAAATGCTCCACAGATAAAATCCCAAAATCTAAATATTCTAAATAACCTAATAATCTAAATCCGCCAAAAATCTAAATAAAATTTCATAATTCTGATGATTTTGCTAGAAATTGCAATCTCAGGAAGCTAAAAATAGAAAAAAAAATTTCTACAGCCTACTTCTGGAGTGACTCCAGAAGTAGGCTCTAGAAATTATACTGAGTGCTTCATTTCCATTTATTTGTTGTCTTTTCTTCTGTAGTTCAAGGGTCTGTGACATTATCTGGTGGTTTTGCACTTCTGTTGAGGGAGAGATTGGTGTGGGGTGCTGAAAAGAAGCTATGGGGAAAAAAGAAACTGAAACAAGAGTTGTAATTAATTTTAACTTTCTTCCCCTCTCCCTGGCAACAGTGCAAGCCTTCACCCCGGGGGCGGAGGGTGGGGAGCAGTGGCTGAGGTAGGGATCTAAGGAAAATGGCAGTGTCATAGCTGGATAGACTAGTCTTGTGATGGAGCCCCTCCACTGGGACCAGGAATAGCTTCACTTTTCCAAGCTGCTCTTTGTGATGCTTCTTTGTAAAATGGAGTGTGTCTGAAATCTGATGACAAGCATTTGATTTATTGCAAACGCACTGCTGAAATCTAAGATCAGAACTTTTCATCATTTAAAAAGTCCAGCTTCTTTACTGAGAATACACTCCATGTTGTATAATTCGCCACAAGAGTGCTTTCTTAGAACATACGCTAATTTTGCTGTTTAAACACCTAACCTGAAATCTTGGTCATCTCGCCATTGTGACTTCCACCAGCCGGAAAAGCCTGGGACTAAAATTTACAAGACTCCTCGCATTGGTCTATTTCAGTGGCGGTGGGGTGGGGCTGGGAGTGGGGACTTGACGCAATTTCCAGGTCTGAGAGTTGGCAGGTAGCATGTTAAACAAACAAACATTGATGCGGGCTTGTGTGTCAGGGGACTTCTAGTGCTTGTCCTACACAAGGATAGTGCTAATTAATTTTATGTCAGTGACAACAACCTTTGCATTACAGGATCACACTTTGCCTCCAAGCCCACCACTGAATCTTAATATTAAAGAGTGCTTTTTCAAAGTGGTAATTTCCCCTTTAGTGGATGCTAGAATTACCAGGGAGGGTTGCAAAAACAGACACCTACACTTTAACCTGGATTATTGGCTTCAGTGTATAAGGATTTAATAGTCTAGGACAAGGGTCTCTCCCCCCAAAATTTGACCCTTTGAGGGGCAAAAGACCTTTTCACAGGGGTGGCCCAAGACCATGAGAAAACACTTATTTCTGATGGTCTTAGGAACCAAGATATAGTAATACTAAGATAGATAGATTATAGCTAGACAGACAGACAGACAGACAGATATATACCCAGCTCAGCCAAGGAAAACAAAGGATGTTGTCCTAAGTCACACCTACTCAGCTAGAGTCAAAGATATCCCCAAGGAAACAAAGGGTAGGGCTAGATTCAGATCCTTTATTAAGGTCAAGTCTTAATACCCTGATTCCGTCCATTATTATAGTAGCGAATGTCCTCTAAAATGAGACTACACCTGCTGGCATAAGAGTCAGGAATTATAATATATCAAATAAGAAATTATGATGAGAAAGGTACTACTAACTGACTGTAGCTTAAAAACTATCCAAGTTTCTAAATACACTCTGTGGGAGGACTGCAAAAGACTTCTTGAAGGAAGTAGCTTTGAAAAGAGGCTTGATGGCTCTTTGGGGACCCTGTGAAGAAATTTTCCAAGATAGCAAGGGCGGGTTGTATATTGCATTGCAGATAATTCAGAAATAGTCATTTGAAGATGGATTTGCTGTTTTACTATTTTACTCATGGCACTTTTTCCCCCCAAAGTGAAGAATTTGACAACCTCATCCAAATGAATAAAAGCTTGAATCGGTAAGATTTCCAGGCATTTGTCTTTTTACTGAGCTTCACACCATCATTTCTTACGTTTTTCTGCATGCGAATTCAGACATTATGAATATTTATAATGTTCATTCACTGTAGATGTTAGAAGCATCTACAAATTTTGTCTAAACTATGAAAACAGAAATAAGTCCTTGTTGTTATGAATGGTTACTAATATGTAAAGTATATTAACATATCTTTTCTTCTCTAACTTCATTTTTATTAAGACAGCTATATAAACAACCACATTTTCTTCCTGAAATATGACTGTACCTGGTGATCTGCCCACATAAAGACTGCAACCTAGAAAACCCTGTCAGTTGGTGTGGTTATAAGCTGAAAACCAATGAAAGGGCGCCCAACCATCACAGCAAAGCTGGGCACTGAACCCATTTAGTATAGCTCATCACAAACACCACTTACCATCTTAGTTAGCACTATCTCTTCAAATCATTTAGCACTGCATAACTTTAGATATGCCGAGGGAAAAATGAATCATTAAAGTTTGTTAGAAGTGTGCCTAGTTTTGATTATGTCTTTGTTTCTTTGAATACTAGCATATTAAAAGAGCAGATATGAATGAGAAGGAGCAAAACAGCAATTCTCTAATGAATTCATTGATCTGAAGATCCTGATCCTTTTTTAATAACATCCAATTCTGACAGTATTAGGATGAATATTTGACTATTAACAAGTCTCTTAAAATTTCTAGTTCTAAATTTCCTCAATTAAAAGGGGATCTGACCTGACTTACATCAGGACTCGTAGACCTTAGGATCTTCTAGAACCAGGCAAGTGTAAATGAATGAAGGATAAAGTATCGGGGAACTGAGGCTTAAGGGGGAATAGATACCTGTGCAAGATCTCACCCACTTCTTGTTCCAGTTGACAGTTGCCACAAGGGAATGCAAGTCGAGACTAGCAGAGCGTTAGACTTTTCAGGAAATTGTCAAAATTCAAGTTGTGATGTGTAGTAGCTAGATCTTATTAAAAATCAAACCACTCTGAAGTTGATCAATCACAAAAGGTAGATATTAAATGAGACATTTCCAAATAAAACCACTCACTTCAGTCGAGTAGATTCCAACTTCAAGCAACCTGTAGGACAGAGCAGAACCACTCCTGTGAGTTTCTGAGACAGCAGCTCTTTACGGAAGTGGGAAACCTGGCCTTGGTCCAGCAGAGCAAAGCCACTGGGGTATCTGAACTGCTTGCCTTGAGGTTAGCAGCTCAATTCCTAACCACTGAGCCACAAGCGCCCCTTCACGGGCCCACTTCTGAGGATAAAATCCATGACCAAGACTTTCATACTAAAGGAGATTCCAAGGGAGTGAGGCCAACGATGGGAAAATGAAGCAACATACTAGAAGGTTGGGTTGACTTGGGTGAAGGGAGAACGGAGACCCAGAAGACGGAGAAGAGAAAGTAGGGGCGTGGGTGGGATTGAATAGCTGGGAGGTGAGGTGATGTTGATGAGGGGTTTGAACTATTGAATACAGGGTTGATGGTGTGAAATATAGCCCCCCCCCACCTAATTAACAATATATAAAAAATTAATTGAAAACATCAAAACATACCATGAACTCAAACAACAAATCTGAAGACCAGTTGGAAGTTTGCATTCATCAGTTTGTATCCTTTATTCTGTGTCCTCTGCAATTCACATTTTAATCTCTGTAAAGGCTTGTTTGGAATACAGCCATTCCAAGAACTGAGACTCAGCTTTCCCAACCAGTGCATTAAATAGAAAGAATTTATAAAGTTAAGGATGCGTTATTGCCACTGACAATTCTTTTTCCTCCTTTAAATTCAACCCATTTAAAGGAATCAAGGTCTGGATGGCCTCTTCAGAACAAACCTTAAGACAGACAGAGCAGAGAAGAGGTACGTGCCGCATCTGACTCTACTAGGCAAATTCTTTTTCCTAGATTGCTTGTCTTCTTTTAAACCAGGAGTGCTTGTACTTTTTCAGCATGTGAGCTACTTATAAAATGATCAAGTCAAAAGGATCTACCAACAACAAAAATGAAAATCATACATTTATTTATGACATTTATGCATAAATGCATTGAGAATTCTTTATATGTACAATGTAGGTTTATTTAACTTACCTAACTGCCTGAGTCCATATTGCACAGCACAGTTAACTATGTACATTTTTTTGTCATTACCTGAGTTTACTCTGATGACTTGCACTGAATGGAATGAGCCAGGGATGCATAGTCCGGACAGTAGTTTCTGACAGCCAGCCTCAAGCACACTTCCAAATGATCATCAGTCATGGTGGAATGGTACTTGGACTTAAGGATCTTTATGTGAGGAAAGGCTGACTCACATAAGTAAGTAGAGCCGAATAATGAAGTCAAGGAGGAAGCACATTTGCTCATGTTTGGGTATTTTCTCTCTGTGAGTGAGTTACAGAACTGTTCATGTGCTCTGGACTTCAGATAAATGTTGACTTGTAGTGTCCAAATCTCCCATTCCTTATGAAAGTGTTATGCTTTTATCTTCTTACTTGGTCCAGCTGCCCCATTCATTTTAATACCCTTTCTTACGTTTTATAGGGAAAAAAAACAAAGTCTAAAAATTAGTGATAACTTAGCTTGTCAGTTTTTTTGCACTTAGCGCAGTTGTTGAAGTATGTGTTTGACATCTCAGTTTGCATCTGATTGGCTTGCTATATATTAATTGACAGGGTTCATGAGAGTCTTCTGTCTATTTTTTAATGCCATGTGATCTACCCACACTACATTTGTGGTTGAATAGTAGATCATGGTCAGTGTATTGAGCAGCCCTATTTAGACATTAGCTGTAAGGGAATTGTGTCCTTTGGCATGAAAATGTACTGACACATGGGGTTGCAATCTCAGTGGTGTAAATTTAGTTCAGATGAAAGTGACCAAAAGAACTTTCCTCTTTAATTCAATCAGAGTAAATGACTAATTCATGAAAAATGTTTATTGTCTCCCATCCTTCATGATGTCACACAATTTCACTTTAATATTCAACCTTTCACTTGCATTATTTTGTATTTAAAGAGCCAAAAGCATGGAAAATCTTATCTATGTGAACTCCTGCACAGACAAATATGGCAAAGGGTAAGTTTTTATTAAAATTCCTAATTACTGTAACTATTGTAAATACTTAATAGCAAAAATGCATACTTAGAACAAGGGTCAGCTAGGCTGAGGAAGCAGGTCCTGGTACAGGGTCAAAAGATGCGCAGGTTATTTTGATGTTGTTTCTGCCACTGACAACAATCAGCTTGACATTAGGCAAGTCTCTTAACCTCTGGGGAGGTCTGTTTCTTCCCCTGATGCAAAGGAAGTGTATCTCCTCTATGATCTTTAGCTTTTATCTTACAAATAAAATTAAGGAAGTTCAAACAGTTGGTACAATGAATAATAGACTGGTCTTATGAACTAAGTCAAATTAAAATGAGACAGTTTTGATTCTGGCAGCATAGTCCCTCAGTATGACATCTTTTCACATAAAATCTTGCTTGAGTCACTTCATATGTAGAAGTGGACTTTACAAAGCTCATGGAAAAATTTCACTCTCATTAAATTAATATGAAAGAGAAACGTTCACTTGCATTACATTTTTAAAAGCTACATTGACTTAATGAACTTATAACTCAACTGCTTCTTAACTTTTGAAATCATTATTCATTTGATTAGTGTTTCAGGTTAATAGTATTCAATAAAACTCTTATATTTAAAGGAAACAAGACTTCGATGGGTTAATTAAGCTGACTCCTAAGACAAATGAAGATATTAAGAGGTAAGACTTTTTGAGATTTCTTCCCCCTTCCTTTGACATTTAAAAGTACATTGGAGATTTTAGTGTTTATATTTAGGAGAGTAAAATGAAATTAAAAGCAAAACTAAGGTTTTTTTTCTTCTCCAAACATAACACATTAAGCAATTCTATGCAATTGGTACTTAGAAGAGATTTTCTTTTGAATTTTATTCTTGGGTGAAGTTTATCAGTTAGATTTAGAGAAATTAAATGGTAATTTGACATGACCTTTGCCGAGCTAAATTATTTGTTTCTTTGTATGTGTGTGTGCATCTACATATGGATGCATACCCATGTCTATGTATGCATTGTGTGCAATTACTATCTATAGTCTATATACTACTATATGCTATGTATATAAATATGAGCTTTGTATACCTGTATGTAGTATTTTTATGTAGTGTATGTATATATGTAGGTGATGTATGTTTAAAGATGCAGAACAAGTTACACTTTATTAAAAGATTTACCTTACATTTGGATTGTCCTGTGCCCTCTTGCCTTTTAAGAAACAGATGTGATATATTTGAATTGAAAAGTATGGCATGTGCAAGGTGGTTTCCTTTGAATTCATTTCCATTCAGTTAACTCACTCCATGGTATCAGTAGTTGGTTCTAAAACGTGTCACTGATGTCTGCAGGCCCAAAGGCAGAGTTAGTGGGAGAGCCTGGTGTGCATACTGTGCAACTGTCTTGCACGGGCACAGTCAGAGACTTGGCCACCTAACCAAGGAGAGACTTGCACAGTTTCACAATCAATAGACTGAAAGGAAAGCGCTGCAGGTGGTGGTTTTGAGTAAGGATGAGTAAGACCTGGGTTCTGCCATTTGCTAGCAGGTCAGTAGGGCAACCAACTTCTCCCTTCTTTGCTTCAGTTACGAAAACAATAAACTCACTGCCATTCAGTGGATGCCGACTCATGGCGAGCCTCCTGGTCTGGGTAGAACTACTGAGTCTCTAACTCCTGAAGGGAGTGGAAAGCCCCATCTTTCACCCACAGAAGGACTGGTGGCATCAAACTACTGACATCTGAATTGCAGCTAAGCTTGCAACCACTAGGCCACCAGGGATAAGCGCATGCTTGGCACATAGTGAATACATCTAATTATTAGAAATAATATTCATATGAATTATGTTCTCTTAGTATGGGAAGATGGGATTTACCATGTTTTTCTTTCTATTTTATTAGAGTGTTTTAAATTGTGATGCATTTTTCCTCATATGATGGTATGTGTGTCAGATGCATGTGTGGATACATATATATGTATAATGTATGCACATATTTATGTGCCAATTTTCATTCTTGTATATACCTATGCATGCCTCTGTAAGTACATGCATGCACATAGGCATGGGTTATGTGCCCCTACATGTTTATGTACACATATATGTACATACATGCATGTGTATTCATGAGTATATTCTTAAGTCTATATGCTTGCATATGTGTATGTGGGTGAGTTGCATGTGTATGTGTAAGTGCATGTGTAGATGTATGTGTATATGCCTACATGTGAAAGCCCTGTTTGTGGATACATAACTGTTTTTGTGAACTCATGCACATACATGTCTGTCTATGTGCCAGTGTTCATGAATGTTCATCTACATGAATGTGTGTTCATGTGTGTTATTATATATATGTTACACACTATGAAGATATGTATAAATAGATGTTTACCTTTGGATATACATGAGTGCATGCATACATGGGTGTGTATGCTTTTGTGCATGTGCATTGTGTTTGAGTGTGTCTGTGGTCACATATATGTTTCTTGGAATCTCATGAGGTCAAGAGTGGTCATTTTCTCTTTCTGAATATGAGGAAGTTCTATATGTCTTAAAGATAGAAATTATGTTATATTCCCTCCTTATTAACACCTTTCAATGTTACCTCAATACAGGTAGAATATAGCTCTAATACTTGGCTGTAGTCTTACTTGCTCAATAAAGTCTAATCGCATTGATAGCCCCACATCTTGAATGACTCTCCATATTGTCTTTTTCTCAGAAAAGCTTTCTGACCACTCACTATATAAGTTACTACCTCCTCCCTCAGCCCTTAGTACTGGAAGCTGTTTTTGACCTTTTATAACAGTGGTTCTCAATCTGGGGGTCACAACCCCTTTGGGGATGCACAATTCTTTCACAGGGGTCACTCCATTCACAACAGTAGCAAAATCATAGTTGTGAATTGGCAAGGAAAATAATATTATGCTTGGGGGTCACCACAACATGAGGAACTATATTAAAGGTTCATGGCATTAGGAAGATTGAGAACCACTGTTTTATAGTATATATTTCTATTTTCTTTATAGCATAAATTACTATATGGAACTATAATATTTATTTCTATGGCTAATTGTTTATTGTCAGGCTCTCCCTATTTCCAAAATCAGAATGAAAGCCTCATGGATGCTAACCTACATCTCTATTTTTTATTTATCTCCAGCCCATTAGGTGCCCTGGTGGCATGGAGGTTTAGACATTGGGCTGTTAACAGCAGGATCAGCAGTTTGAAACCACCAGCCTCTCTAAGGGAGAAATATGAGGCTATTTCTATAAAGATGAACAGTCTCAGAAACAGGGAAAGTTCTACTTTGTCCAGTAGTGCCACCATGCATCAATTTTATGGCAGTGAGCTTGAGGTTTGGGGTTTTTGTTATATTTGCTTTATGATCCCTGCCCTTGGAACAGGCCTTGTTGTTTTTAGCTGCCATCGAGTTGGTTCTGATCCACAGCGACCCTATGCATAACGGGAAGCAAGAGAGTACAGTCCGGTGTCATCCTCAAAACTGTTCCCATGCCTGAGCCCATTGATCCACTTCCTTGAAGGCCTTCTTCTTTTGAGATGCCCGATCCAATTCATGAAGCATTAGGTGCTTCTCCAGGTTCTGGTCTCTTCTGACAAAATGTCCAAACAAGACTTAAACCTCCCAAATAGCTGTACTTTTTTAAAAACTGCATAAATATAGGCGATAAGTCCATTCATAGATATTGCTTTCATTCAATTTAAGGTAGGAAAAATCATCAGATTACTACTTTTAACACATCCTTCTTTGTTGACTTTATGTACTTCGAAATGTAAACTATCTTGTGCTGTGTGTTGTATCTGATCTTGAAAAAGAGCAGGATCTTAATATAATCAAAGTAAACTCTACAACCAATGCGAGCATCCTAAGATAGGATCTATCATACCTAACTTTCTCCTCTTCTCTAATCAATACTCAAATCTGGAAATAGACTCATATGAAATTTTTCCCTCCTATATCTCAAATACTTCATTTAGATTAAAAAACACACCAAAACCCCCCAAATAGTAATCTGGGATGGAATAGTTATTCCTGTTGGGTTAGTTGCTCCATTATTTGCATTAACAAAGCCCAAAACGCCAGATGGTATAAACCTCAAACAGTTGGAATTCATCAGCTACTCTGCACGAGAAAGATGTGGCCATATGTTTCCATAATGATCAGAGACTTGGAACTTCAGAGGAGAGACCCCTTTCTCTGATCAAGTGTTTTGGAGTTGAACTTTACTCCGCAGCAATAAGCTTGCATTGCTGTTGTTACTGGCTTTTTGCCTGGCTATGCACATTCTTTCACATCTAGATACAAGTCGCAATCTTTCACTGATATCTGGCTGCTCTCAGTGATCTAGATTTTTGATGTTGGATAGAAGCTAAGACTTTGGGGTAAAACATTTGGAGGCCACAGTGTGTGGAAAAGCTGCATATGAACACACCTTTCCATGGGTGTTCTTTTTACCATGTGGCATCTTCTATAGGTCACAAGGGTAATGTTGATGCTGTGCACATGGCAAGCACACATTGATGCAAAAGTTAAAGCAGAATTCTATTAAGATCAGAAGCAGAAGTACACTATAGGCTAGCCAAATTCTGATATGTTTTCAGTGACTGTGAATTTTTGTTAAGCCCCTAAAATAGCTTACATTTCAAGACATTTATGAATTCTATGGTTTTTATTTTTTCTCCTGTTTGTTGCCAGAAATACTCATAAGCTTTTATAATTTTAAGTCAAAGAAGCAGATATTTAATTGCATATCATGTTTTTTTAACATATTGGCATTGCATATTATATGATAGAAACTTGTTAGTGATTGTCAATTTTACAAAATACACGCTCTCCAAAGTTGACTTTAAAATATCACAGCATGGGCTGAGCCCCGGTGGCGTAGTGGTTGTGCGCGGGACTGCGGCCCACTGGGATGGAGGTTCAATTCCGGCTCCCAGGAGCAAAGGCTGGGCCTCCTACTCCCACCACCAGGGCAGTGATGCCTAAAAAAAAAAAAATATCACAGCATGTTGGATGGTGAGATTTTAAAGTCATAAAGAGGTGTTCATGAAACAGATTTCAAAAATGTTTCAGTATATAATACTTCTTTAGGACAGAGCAGTAAATGAATGAATACAAAGGCAGGATCTTAGTGCAGTTTGTAAGGGGCCTATAGCCTCTAGAAATAAGATATTGTTTCACCAAGAGCCCATGAGTTTAAATGATTTATAATTCTCTAAATTCCTCTTAAAAAAATGAGGATCTGATACGAAGGGCTCAAGTAGAAAGAAAATGATGATGGCAACATATGCACTAAGTGCTTGACATAATGTATGTATGCATTGTGATAAGAGCTGTACAAGCCCCAAATAAAATTATTTTTAAAAATTCCTCCTCATAATTTTCTCTATTAGTCTTCTATTCCTTGGGAAGACCTCAATGAGTACTTGAGTTTCTGAATTTTAATAATTTTAATAATTCTGAATTTTAATAATACTTCTATTTCTTGGGAAGACCTCAATGAGTACTTGAATTTCTGAATTTTAATAATACTCTTGTTCTCTTGGTATTTATCCACCACTAACTTCATCATCTCTTCTCTGTTGCAAAGGGGAAAAAGCCTTGACAACCTCATCAAAGGGACCCTTGAGGTAAACAGAAGAAGCAAACGGTGAGTTTTACTTTTCCTCCTTTCCCCTCCCCAGCAATATTTAATGCTTATTAGAGAAAACATGTCCAAAAGAATGGTATTGGAATCAGAAAGTCTGAATTCTATAATTAACTACCTGAGTGCTTTTGAGCAAGTCCCTTGACCAATTTGCAACTAAAGAGTTGCAATAGAAAGCAACTTGCAATTAGCTATAAAATGAAAATAATAAAATTTGTTCCACTTATGCCCCTTGTTGTGAGAACGAAGAGGCAACTTGCAACCTTAACCAATTTCAGCGCCTTCTTGCAAGTTGGGCCCCATTCAAAACTAGCTGCATTCCAAGTCACTTGATAAATAAGTGGAAATCAAATACTCAAATGAAGAACATTTTGCTTTAAAAAGTTCATAAGTGGGTCAGGTACAGTGCCTTTATTTTAGTTATGGGCTGCTCTAGATACAGCATCTTATTCTTCTCTTTAGAAGGAATATCTTGACATACCCCAGATCATTGGGTCCCTAGAGATTTCATTGTGGTAGGTCCCTGAATTTTTGTTAGGTCAATTTCATCAGAGAAGGGTCAAAAGAGGAATAGTTTTACTGAGGAAGGTGGCTTATCAGAGAAAGATGGAGAACTCTTCCTAGATGGGTGAAAGCAGACGGCTTCTATTTGGCAGAAGGGATTTGAAAGAATGCAGAGACTCCATATTTCTAACTTTCTGACCATCTGTTCATTTTTGGTAAGGGTTCAGAAAGAAGCAAGCATACTTGTAGACATAATGTATGGATGTATGGACTGTGATAAGATTTATTTGAGTGCCCCCCCCTAAAATGCTTCAAAAAGAAAAATAATAGTTGTAGAGAAAGTCTGCAATGTAAGAGAAAACATTTGGAATTCCATCATAAAATGTTACCAAACATATGGACATTAAATGTGCTGTACTAAGGTTTTAAAAGAAAATGATCATGTGATTGGACAATAAAGGAAAGGCAATACTTTTTATACAGTAGCAAAGTACCTGTTTGGATTAAAAAAATGCTTTGTGAAAGGGAGAAATTTTCAATTTTAGGATTGAATATTTAGCTGAGGACATTTCTAAGCAAAGTCCTAAATGGACTGTGCGGTTTCATCAGACGGCCAAAGAAAACAAAACATAAATATTTTGAAAATGTTTTTATAAAAAGTAAGGGCACATATCTTAAAAATTTCCGAGTGCATGGATACATGATTTTTTTTTTTTGGCTACATGATCTTTTATCAAAGAAACCTGGCCTGTGATTCGTTGATTTAACTAACTACAGAAATCCATCAAGTTAGACTGAGAGGGGAAGAGAAAGAATAATGAAACATGGAACTCAGTGAAGGTCTGCCTATTGGAGTTCGACAGTTGGAAAGCAGCCCCAAAGAGCTGCATCTCAGGTGCTACAAGAAAGCTAAGGGCCAACCTAGATTACCTTGGAGCTCAGCAGAACAGTCGGAAGGACTGTGAGATGCAAGACCTTATAGGTTTCAAGCCTTCCTCTTGCGTCTACATGCAGAATTTTGACTCTACCCCCTTAAACTGTGTGAAAATAAACTGCCATTTGTTAAAGTTATCCACTCGTGCTATTTCTGCCATAGCAGCACTGGATAAATGAAGCATAAAAATAAAATTCATCTTGAGCACATCTATTTCTTATATTGAAATAACTGGTGACTTAATTGAATTTTTCTTACTGTGATTTTGTTTTCTTTGTTTGTTTAAAGCCATGAAGACTTTGATAATCTGATCAATGTGAGCCCAAGGACAGGAAAAATTGACAAAGGGTAATGTTTAAAGTTTTCTTCTCGTTTCAATGTTTAAAGTCATAATTAAACTATCATTTCTTTTCTAAACATGATGAAGAGTTAGGTCAGTAAAATCACAATGCAATAGAGGCATCCTTTGACTAATAAGTTCCAAAGAAAGGATATTTTTGCCTTTTTATTTGCTTGTTTTTGCTTTAAAGTATAGAGGACAAGAATGAGTTCAGAGTCCTTAGAGATGGGTTCTCACTGTGTGACTTCAGAGTAGTCACTTTGCATTTAGACTTCAGTTTTCTGAGCATTAAAGTTAGGAAATTGGACCAGATGCTCTATCGTCACTTTCAACATTAGCCCAGTTACTGCGTTCCCGTGAGTTTCCTAAGTTTAAATTCCTGTTCTACCTACTACTAGGCAATTGGGGCAATTTTTCATTCTGTGTCAGCTTTTCCATCTATGAAATTGAAATAGTATGTTTCTATGCAAATAGGTTTGTTGTGAAGCTTTTAAAATTAGATACATTGTTTAAATCAGTGCTTGGCATGTCTGCATTTTCTAAAAGCATTAAGCTCAATATCGTATGCTAAGGCAAAACCTATTGGCATCAAGTTGGTTCTGATTTATGGTGATCCTAGATGAAATTTCTGAAGTTGTAAATCTGCCTGGTAACCATCTGCCCCATCTTCCTCCTGCAGAGTGGTTGGTGGGTTTGAACAAACAGCCAACACTTCGGTTAGCAATCTAAAGCCCAGCCTACAGCACCACAGGACTCCATTTTCAGCATTTCTGCCATCTACTGCTATTGGGTTAGGGCAGAGTAAACTGTTTTCCAGGTTTCTGAAGCTACAAATCTTTATGCAAGCAGAAAGGCTCATCTTTTCCATGGTGTGACTTATTCATTCAAACTGCTGACCTTGCAGTTAGCAAAACAACCCAGCACCCACTATGCCACCTTATGTAGCTAGAGTTAGCTCCAAATCCATACAAATGTAATCATCATAAAAAGCCTTTAAGATTATCTAGTTTAATAGACACTTTTAAATAAAACATTTTATGATTGAAATTGTTTCTCAGTTTAATAAATACTTTCAGCTAGTGATGGAACTCCACTACTAATGTGGTCAATTCGTTCATGTGTTCAAGGGGTCAAAAACTTGACCAGCTCATCAAAGAGGTTCCTCAAGCCAGGAGAACTGATCAAAGGTGAGCTCTTCTCTCTCTCTCCCTCCACTTTTCTATTTAACTTTAAAATTAAGATGGAATTTATTGACCTAGCGTAGATGCAACCAATGATGAAACACAAATCAACAGCTTTGTATCTGAAAGTTGGTGCTTGAGTGTCTGTCCCATGCTTTACTGGAGGGGAGAGAACTCCATAAAATACTGAAATGAGTTGCTATCAGGTTGGAACTTGAATTTTACGCTTTATATTTCCTTGAAAAAAGAAGGGTTAGGGAATGACAGATTAAAATGATACACTGTGGGAAATTACAGCTGAGCACCTTAATGGAAAGTCTTTAAATAAAGAAAAGTTCTCATTTCTCCTCTTGTCACTTATTCTCTCTTGCTAAAAATTTCCGAAAGTTGAGAGATCAATTTTTGAAAACTATACTCAGTTTATTGAAATAATGAGCACAAAATATGACATTTGGATTTGGATATATAGCATTTTCTCTAAAGCATATGCATTAAATGAGCCAACAGATTTCATAAAAACTTGAGGCTTTTATATAGGTATACCTGTTTGACCCTAAGTTAAGTATACACACAATAAAGCTGAATAAGAGCCTTGGAAAATGCATTTTGGGAGCATGATACAGAAGTCTGGGTTATTGCTAAGACTGTGGAGAGCAACACAGAACAGCACAGCTGTTTGCCATTTCTGAACACAGCGTTTTACTTTCTGACTCTCCAGTAAAGAGGTTTGATTAGCATGTGTGTGCTCCGCACGTTGTCCCCCCGCCCCAAAGAGGGAGATTGTGTTTGTAGCAACACTGATTCCTTCTTTGTCCCATTCTAGTTATCATTTTGGTACACCCCTGTTTTACAAATTCAGGTCTATGCTGAATTCACTTCACCAGCGGTGAATGAACCAGAAAGATGTAATTTGAAGCCCTGGTTTGGTTTTTGTTTTGCTTTGATTTAGTTTGGTAAACAGGAAGAAAGGTAGCTGACAGAAACACAACTTCACTGAGACTCAAGTAAAGCAGATAATAGGGCTGATTAGAAACATAGGAGCTGTCCTGCTACTCTTGGTGTTTTTGATATTAAATCTCTTTTATCTGGAATTGATTAAAACTTACTAATGAGGATCAATTAAAAATAAAGAAGGGTCCACTTCATTAGATACATCAGAGCAATATTTTTCACCTCTTTGTGAAAGAGTGTATTTTCTGGTAATTAGCAAAAATTTAATGAGGTTCCTTTCCTTAGATCATTTACTGTTTTTAGCAAGGTGATGGACTGATAATTTGAATAATATCTGTCAGATAATATAATTTGCATTTTGCCTTTGGCTATATAAAGATTTTTACATAATTGCACATTACTATAGCCTAAGCATGCTTTCATAATTTGTATTTTTAAATTTTGTTGGTAAATATAGGACTCAGAATATTTTACAGGTGGAAGGGATCTCAAGGAATGCTTAGACCAGGAGTATGAACACATTTTGAGGTTTGCTATAACTTTTGAACCTACACATTTCACAAAAGCAGAAATTAAGACCCTGAAAGGTTAAACAACTTGACCTATATTTGAGAAATTACAGTGGAAGATTGATAGCAGTTTGTGATTTCTTAGGCAGTCAATAATTGCTGAGCAGTTACTGGGTTAACAACTTATGGTATAACTAGATTATTATTAGCTACACCTTAGGTGTAATTATAAGATGTGAACACTAAAAAGATAATTCAATAGACATTTTCAGTCTTATTAACTGTAGACAATTATCATGGATTAAAGCTAATTATGTAGTGGGAGGCACAGAGAAAATAATGAGTTGTCAATTTACTATATTACATTTTGGAACACTCCTATACTGCTTGCTGAATATAGAATGCATTGTAAGTGATTTGCATTGAAAAAGAAAAAGCCATCTTGAGTAGCTAATTTAATAAAGGTGACAAGCAGTAAAATTCATAGGAGTAAAGATGCTAGAGATGAACAGAGCTTTATACATAAGCTAGTTCAATCTCCCCATTTTATAGGTCAGAATACTGAGAAGAGGGTAAAAAGTCTAATAGTTTTCCATAAATTATTCTAGCTGCAGTTCAATGCTATGTCTTTATATCATAGAACACAAGAATTTGATTTTAAAAAAGCTGAAAGCTCATGAAGCACCTCAATTGGAGAGGGATGGCCAAAGGATGGCCAGAAAGTATCTTTAATTTCACACAGTCACTTGTAGAATTACTACATAAAAGATCAACTAAAGCCAAATTTAATGATATTTTTTAACTCAAAGAGACGCTGTAGGACAGAGTAGAACTGCCCCTTATGGTTTCCAAGGTTGTAAATCTGTATCGAAGACATCTTTCTCCCTCAAAATCATTAGTGGTTTAGAACCACCAACCTTTCCATTAACTGTAAGTGCTTTAACCAGTGCACCACCAGTCTCCTTACACAGGTAATAATAATACAAATAGGCAAATCACTCAAAGTAATTTTAGTGCATTTGAACATTATAAGTGTTAATGTCTAATGTATCCTTTGTTAAATTCTTAAGCCAAAGCAAATTAAATAATATTTTCTTTAAATTAAGTGTGGAAAATATTACTCATTTCATGAATAGAATATAGATATAGAATTTCTGATTTGCAAGTCTAGAATCTCAAAACATTCCTTTTTTTTCAATTAATGAGGACATATTGCATTATACTGTCAGTCAAGGCCATTTGGGACTGTGACACCATCCTCATTTCATTAACACATGGTGTTTCCTTTCAGAAGTCATGATAGCAGTTATACATGTATGAGGTGGATCAAAAAGTGTTCCTACTAAGATTATAATTTAAACACACCTAAGTTTATTTCAAACAAATCATGTTTGAAAGAAAAATATGTATGAACATATCTCTGTGTTGATCAGTGGTTGACTGCAGACAAATTCTCTCAGTATCACATTTACCTTAGTCTCATTTACCCCAAACCCACTGCCATCCAGCTGATTCTGACTCATGAGACCCTCTGCATGGTTGAAGAGGCTGCAAATCTTTACAGCAGCAGTTAACCTTCTCTTTCTCCCAATGAGCAGCTGTTAGGCTTAACTGCCAACCTTGTGCTTAGCAGTCCAAAGCTTACCCAACACTACCATCAGGGCTCCTAAAAGTGTCTTGAAAAATTTGCCAGTCTTCACAGTAGTGTCTAAGGGTATTTGCTAGGTCACTTAAGTCAAGATGGAAAGGTCAACTCAGAATTGCTTTTTGCAATTCCAATTTTGATAGATTTTCTTCAAGGATACAGGATGAATATGGGAATGAACTTTTAAGAAAATGGAAAACTGTATTTGTGAGGGAAAGGTCAAAAAAGTTATGTGAGGATTTATTTTATTTTATTTTTCCATCAAGACAATGCACTTACATATTCATTAATGCTAATGATACCGTAGGACAAGGGTCGGCCAACTCCTGAAATTGAAGAGCCAATCCTGTCCCTCCTAACAACTTTAAAATCACTTAAGAGTCTTAAATATGTTTTTCCAAACAAATAAAATCACTGTGATCTGAAACAATAACCTTCAAATGTGTTCAATGTTACTTCAGAGCTGCACGTTTATTCTGAAAGAGCCGCACATGGCTTATGAGTCTCAGTTTACCGACCACTTGCCCTATGACAATTCATTAGGCAACCTGACCTAATCATGATATGGCCTTGATTCCCTAAATTCAAAGACTATTGATAAAGAACATCAGTTAAGTCCTTCAAGAATGCCAAACTTGCTGCCTCTAGGTTCATCAGTCCTGGGTCACATATACTAAAAAATAGAAAAACACAATACACAAAATATGACACCCAGGACTGATGAATCTGTAGGGACAAAATGTAAAATAAAAGTTTCAGTGGGTGAGGGGTACAATGGTGGTTTGGGTGTAAAAGGGAGACAATGTCAAGGAGTCCAAAAAGAAAAAGAATGTTTGGAAATGGAATGTGGTAGCAATTGCACAATTTTGCTTTGCATGATTGAAGTATGAAATAATATGATACATATATTAACTCCCAATAATTAATTTTTTTAAAGAATGGTAAGCTATAGTTTTGACAATAGCGTGAATCAAAAAGTGCAGAATTCTCCAGGAGAGGAGTAGACATTTGTATTTCCCTGATGACTAACAATGTTGAGCATCTTTTCATGGGAGTGTTTGCTGGCCATTTGTAGATCCTCTTTGGAAAAAATTGGGTTGTCTATCTTTTTTGTTGCTAAGTTGTAAATATTTATGTAAACAATATATATTTGACTTTTATTTATGGAAAAGGATCCTAGGGAGGAGTGCTGCTCAGGATGCAGCAAAATCAACTTCTATGAATCCCGTGATTTCTTGCTATATCCTGGGGCTGCTGAAGAACTAATCAACTGTGGGTGGGCTGAGGAGAAAATGGGAGAGAGCAGTTTAACAGGGTGTAATAAGGATGATCATGAGCAGCAAGATTTTATTCCCTTTTTCAGTCACCATAAATCCACTGCTTTTAAGGTAATTCCACTCAAGGCAATATTATGTGTTGAGTTGTACTGAACTAACTCTTTAGGGTTTTCTTAACAGAAACCAATTGCCAGACCTGTCTTTCACAACATCTCTGGGTTTGAATCACTAAACTTTTTGTTAGCAACCAATAGCCAACTGTTTCTATCAATCAGCATCTTTTAGATTTCAAAGGAAAGAAAAGTCATCAGGTTGACAATTTTGCTGGAGCTCCTTTTCCAAAACTATGTTAAGAATAATTCCAATTTTAGAATCCGTGTTATTCCCCTTTCCCTGTTGCTGCTCCCCTCTCCTGCTTGCTCCGCTCCCACTCCCCACCCCTCAGCCATTGGTCCTGTTGGTGCCTCCTTGAAATTGCTTATCCTGCCTATCTTATATAGACACTGAGAGAGAGAGAGAGAGAGAGAGAGAGAGAGAGAGAGAGAGAGAGAGAGAGAGAGAGAGATCATATAGTTTCGAGTTTAGCTGATATCCTGACCTAGAGTAGATGGGTAATTCTCTGTTCAACAGTGAGCAGGACCTGTTGATATCAATCAGTCCAATCTCAAATTGATGGTGAGGAGGGTGTAGCATTCCTGGTCGTGTTTGATCCATTGCAACATATCTGAGAGGAATTACTGAGAGGTGAGCAATGGGTAAACATGATAGTGGGGCACGAGGAAAAGAAAAAAAGAGGACAGAAGAATAAAGTAACAATTATATATAGGTATAAACATAGATATGCATATATGTAAAATATAAAATATAAAGATTTGTGTATTTGTCTATGTGTGTATATGTATGTAAATACAACTAGGAAGCAAATGGAATCTGGGCCTCAACTTAAATATTGCCTCATTATAAGAACAGTTTGTTCTAATAAAGTGGCACTGTAGACAAAAATAAAGTGGTCACTGAAGACAAAATGGGTGCATAAGCAAATGTGGTGAACAAAGCTGATGGTTCCCGACTATTAAATGATATAGTGTGTGGGGTCTTAAAGGTTTGAAATTAAACAAGTAGCCATCTAGCAGGGGATCAACTAAGCCCACATAGAAGAAGCACATCAGCCTGTGTGATCTTGAGCTATCGATGGGAATAAGTGTCAAGAGCTCAAAAACAAGCAATCAAAAGGATGGAAATGAGCATGTACAAAGTGAAGACCCAAAACCTCCCTGTAAGATAATTGGACAGTCCCTCACAGAAGGGCCACATGGAAGAGATGATAAGTTTAGGGACCAAAATAGCACTGATCAATCACATAGCTATAGCTATCCTCTAGTTAATTAATATTTCCTCCCCTTACTATTATGGCTTTTTTTCACATCACTAATCTTATAGATCTACATATATTCATTTGTATAATTAAAAGCACCCAATGCATGAAAGCCAAGAGAGATAAACCTTCAGAAAAGTAACATGAGTGATGATTCCCTGGGCATACTGGATGAGAAGGTGTGAGGCTTGGGGGCGGGCGTGGGGGGAGGAGGAGCAGAAGAGAGAGCTGACAGCAATGATGACTATATAACCCCACTTGAGGGGAACTAAAAACACATGGGATACATGGCTAATAAGGGGAGAGGAGGGAAAGGGAAAAGGAAAACTGAAAGAGTTCAAGAAGAAAGAAAAATATATTGAAAGTGATGATGTTATGATATGACAAAATAATGATAATTTGTAAATTATTAAAGATTCATGAGGGAAGGGAAATATGGGGAGCTGATGCCAAGGGCCTAGGTAGGAGGGAGGATGTTTTGAGAATGAGGAAGGCAACAAATGTACAATTGTGATTTGCACACAATTGATGTATATATTGATAATGATAAGAATTGTATGAGCCCCCAATAAAATAATTTTAAAAAAATGATGATGGCAGCAGTTGTAAAATTATGCTTGATCTAATTGAAATATGGATTGTTACACTATTAACAATTGTGTACACAATTAACAATTGCAACTATTAAGAGTTGCCAATAAATGATTAATAAAAATAGTAGCAAAAACTAAAATCAGGAAAAGAATAATCCCAGATTTCTAAAAATTTACATCATTATTTGGTAAACACAGATTAAAAATGACAAAGACACTAGAAGCTTTTGGATCTTCACAATTTGAAAATATTCAAGAGTGAAAAATCTAAAAGCCAACAGATGTTTGTTGTGTAATGCTTAACCAGTGTTCCCTTGTAAAACAGTCCAGTCTAGTCCAGTACAGTCTCAGTCAAGGAAATTCCATCCTATGTACATAGATCCCCATTGATAGACTCAGCCAATAAAGTGCATAAAATCAGGGTAATTTTTCTTTTGGTACAGCATAATTTGTTCTACCATGAATTGGTTAGAAAATTCATTAAAAAATTAATTTCAAGACTGGTGTAGACAAAGCAAATAGGCTTCAGGTTAAATGCTAAAATACCCAATCCTTTACATTCACTGTGACTTAAACCTACATATTCTCTAACTCAAGCTGCTTTGTTTTATTTTATTTTTCCCACTTAAAGAAACCAAGATCTTGATAAGCTCATCAAAGTTAATCCTGAAACTCTAAGAAACAATCAAAGGTAATTGAAACTGTCTATTTTCGTGTGTTTGGGCCAAGAAGAATATCTTACTTTATTGTTTCTTCAAACAGACATATAACCTTCATGAGCTTATCCAAAATATTTATTATTAATCTACTGTCTTTTGATTTCTCTTCTTAAAGAAACCAAGACCTTGACAGCTTCATCAAAGTGAACTCTGCGAGGATCAGGTGCAATCAGAGGTAATCCTATGACATCAACCATTTCATATTTTCATCTGTTGCCCCTCAGTAGAGTGGGTTTATTATTTTGTTTTCATGAACAAACACCAATAAAAATGTATGTCACTAACTGGAATTCTTTCTCTTCCTGTTTTAAATAGTCAAGACTTGGACAATCTTATTAAAGTGAAACCTCCAGTTATCAGAAACAATAACCAGTAAGTGACCTTGCCTGATTTTCTTGAAATGTTCTCAAGTTTAGATTAGAACCTTTGTTTCTTTATTTGCTTTCTTAAAGATTTCATTTGTTTTTACAAATGTGGGCACCTTTCTCTCAATAAGTGTCTCTTGCCAACACTGCTGCAATCTTCTGAAATCAATTGTGCTGTCTTAGAATTAGTTTTGTGCTTCTGCTTTGCCCTAGTGGACTTAGTTGTTCATAGGAAATAAAATTCCAGGACTGCAATAAAAAACAAGGGAAATATATATATATACACATGTATATATATATATATATATACATATATACCAAACATATGGCTTGCATAAAACTCAAAATTAAACTGAGCTGCCACAAAGTCAAGTGTGACTCATCATGACCCTACCGGACAGAGAAGAACTGCTCCTCTGACTTTCAAAGACTGTCACCCTTTACAGAAGGAGAAGGCCTTACCTCTCTCTCACAAAATGTCTGGTAGTTTCAAGCTGCTGACCTTGTGGTTCAAAGTCCAAGGTGTAACCACTATGCCTATGCCACCAGGACTGCTGAGTATTTGAAAAGATCTTAGGTTATTAAAAAACTTAGATCCATGAGTAGGATGGATCTAGGTAGATCTCCAAAACTTACATTTGAACCTTAAATTTCTGTTTTGTGTTCAGTAAATATCATTCAGTAAATATTATCAGATTTAATTTCCATATATACTCGTGTATAAGCTTAGTTGTTCCGCATATTTTTATGCAGTTTTTATGGAAAAATCAGTGTTTTGGCTAATATCCAGATGGCCTTATATTCTCGAGTATATATGGTAATATCTTTGGCCTAAAATCTGTTAGCAGGTTAAATGTCTAAGGATATATTATATTGTAATTCAAATTGTTTCACTGGCTTCACATTGTATCATAAGAAGTATATTGCTGGTGTTACTAGAAGTAGGTTCTTGCTTTTTACCAAGAAAAACTATGACTCTGCTCAGCCATGGAAACAATGTTGAAGAACTGTGTAAAGGCTAGAGAGGTCAAATGACAGACATGGCTCATCTTGTACAAGTGCAGGAGAAACGGAAAAGTTGGGGGGCATGAATGAGTCTGGGAATTACAGAACAAAAATTTCAGTACCATTTCTCTATTCCCACTAGATGGCGTCAAGTGGCAGGGATTCTGGGGAATGTAGGGCTCAAGATGGTGCTGGTTCTTGGCTTGGAGGCAATCAATACCTGAGATCAATAACTTAAGAGAGAGAAGGCTTTACTCTTGGAGTTTCTCTGAGCTCTAGTCTCACTCAGTTATACAAGAGAACCACTGTTGCTTCTGGCTTTGGTCTAGCTGTCCCTACTTTTGCTCCACTGCTTGATTTCACGAGGAATCATAGTTTTACAATTCTGAGTTGAAGAAAGCAAATTAATAAATAAAAAAGTAAGAGAAGAAAAAGTATAATACACTCATTCACCGAGATTTGGTCATTCCTAGTTGAAGATGTCCTATGAGCGAACTTTATTTTGCTTGGTTGTTTCTGTATTTTTATCACTAGGGTCTTGAGGCCTTTGAAATAGATGAAACAAAGATAGTTTGAGAACAATTGCTAGTTAGGGAGTAGCATTTAGAAAATACACATTGTATTGCTGAGCATTTGCATATATTTAATCTTCGCAACATCCCATAATAAGATATTTATTCATACACCTTATCTTTTGAAGAGGAAACTACAATATGTGAGTAGTAAATAACATCTCAAGAAAGAAAACCCATGTTAGAATTAGCCCAGGTCCTTCTGACTACATTGCCCTGAGGAAAAGCAAAAACTTTGTGAATGAATTAGCTCAGACTCTACTTTCCTTTCTTTGTATCCCCTACAGGCCTCTTTCTCTCTGGTCTCTTCACACGCAGTACAATAATTACCATCAGATACATTTATTCTTGAGGAGTGTTGCTAAAATGACAGGGAAAAGAGACAGCACTTATCATAGAGAGGTTCTAATAGTAATTTGCCTGTGGACTTTTGGTGTGGGTCCTGTCATCCATAATTGGGAAGAAATGCATTTGTTCAATTTAACTATTGTAGTGATATTTATTGGGATGGACTTTTTATTGTGCCAGCATCAGGGTTAGTAGGCTTCCAGTAAGGCTGCACACAACGAGCCAGTCACCACATTTTAGCTTTCATATCCAGTGTCTGAGAAGGATCGTTTTGTTCTCTTCTCATCCCTTCCTTTCTGATTCTTTCCCTTCCCTTCGCTCTTGCACTAACAAGTGAACTGTGTTGGCAATGATAGCTTTCCTATGAGGACTTTATGCTTTTATGGTACTAGAAAAAGGTCATTTTAAGGTCATTCTATATCTAAAGCACATGTTCCAAGTGACACAATGGCTCCAGTCAACCAGGAGCTCCATGGGAGAAAAGAGTTGACTCTGTTGGCGTCAAGATTACAGCCTAGGGGACCCTGGGCAGAGGTCTACTCTGATTTATAGCGTCAATATGAGTCAGAAGGCTGAGAGATGAAACCTTATAATATTTTCTATTGCCCAAAATACATGTCTTACAAAACGAATTTCTTCTTTTTACTGTATGTTTCTCAGAGTTCTATTCAAGATGTAAACCTAGGCGTAAAAATGACTCTTTCTAATGATTTATTACCCAGAACCAATCAACCACATTGATGTTTTCTAATTACCCCAAGAATTAGTCAAGCATACATTGCCTTTCCTGCCACTATGCTTTACAGATTACTGCAGCTTCCTCATTGATCTGTGTACATCCATCTTGCCCTCTGACTTCTACGCTATTTGCCACACGGTAGTTACGCTGTTCTTGTCAGTAAAATCATTCAGTTGCTTCTCGATGCTAGCAGACAACAGTCATGCTCCTTTATTGATTCCCAAAGTCCACAATATTTTGGCTTCCATAGGCCATTTTCCTCTTCCCCTCTCTATCACCCTTGTCCCCAGAAGAGACCCATCACGTGTATACCTTGGGCTTGCATCCTCTTCTCTCCTCCTCAGTGCTGTTGCATAGACCATGGCTATGCATCAATAATTATTGATGATTGGAATATCAAAACTGGTAATAAGGGAAGGAGCAGCAGAAAACATGGTATGATTGATAGAAATGAAGCTGTATATCTCATGATAGAATTTTGCAAGACCAACAACTTTTTCCTGGGAAACAACTGTTGTTAACAACACAAAAGGTTGTTATATACATGGTCTTCTCCAGCTGGAATACACAGAAATAAAATTGTGCATTTCTCAGGGAAAGATGAGGGAGAAACACAATTATCAGCATTTAAAAATCAGGCCTTGGGCTGATTGTAAACAGATCATCAATTGCTCATATGTAAGTTCGGGTTAAAGCTCAAGAAGTCCATGTGAGACAGACTAGGGTCGCTATGGGCATAGACCAACTCTGTGGCACCTCACAACAACAATAACACACTCATCCTTTCGGTGTCAGCTTAGGTGCTTTAACTTAGTCTCTGAGAAATGCTCTATGGTCCATCCTATGTGTTTGGAGACTGCCGGTCTTCTCAAGATTATGTTCCTTCCTTTCTATACTGCTCACTTCTTAGAGAAGACTCTTACATCATCTCCATTTGACTACAACATCTGCAGGAGAGGGCCAACTTCTGCCAGGTTCATTACTTAAGCCACATTGTCTAGACAAATATTCTGTGAATACAGACAGCATCTCAACTAATCCTGGTCCTACGGCAATCTCTTTAAATGAAGCATAGCCACCATCTTCTAATTTTCACATTGAACACCTCTGTGAGTAAAAGTAAATTCTAAAGTCATTTGATTTCTTATCACTGGTCTCCCTGCTTAGACCAGTGAATGATCCGTTCATAAAAATCTCAATAAGCTATGTGAATAAAACCTCTAAAATTCTTGATCATATCTTATGCTTAAAGTCTCTAAACTATTCAGTTTCTCTATGGAACCAGTATCTTTGATAGGTGCCATCGTGGTTCTGACACATAGGGACCCCGTGTGACAGAGTAGAACTGTCCCATAGGGTTTTCTAGGGTGTAACCTTATGAAACAGGTCACCAGAAAGACCTCTGCAGTCACTGATGGGTTTGAACCACCAACCTTTTAGTTAGTAGTCCAGTGTTTAATTAAAATAGCTACCTTCAAAAGAACTTTGCATGCGTACATGACTGGATTAATTTCCCCACATCCATAGAATCAAAGAATTGAACCAACTATTACACTGAATTCTGTATTCATTTGCCAGAGACAAATAAAAAAGTTTTGAAAAAAGGTTTAAAGAAGTTCTATGCCTAAGCTTTATGCAAGGCATAAATGTTCCTGACATAAAAGAAATACCACAGTACATTTTTTATATGGAGCCTCTTAATTTTGTAAATGTGAGCAATATTTAATTTTGCAAGTGTGAGCAAAAATAAATTTAATAATTATTACTGCTTTATTAATACATATGCCCCACACCCAGAGAATAGAGGCATGGCAGTTAACTGTGAGCTAGCAACTTTCTCTTATGCAGAGCTTATCCTATAAAAAGTTATATAGAAAGAGACATCATTTATTGGTCCCCAGAGTCTCTATTTTTCCCTTAGTGCCTCTGTAATGGACCACTATATATCTTAATGGATTATTAACTAATTAAATTACTATGATATGGATAAATGCCTATAACCAAATATTGTGCTTTAGCTTTAGTCTTTCTCAAATCAAAGACATCTAGTGTCATTGAGCTGAATTGCAATCCAGTATAGCCTATAGGATGGGGTGGAGCTGCCCCATGCATTTTTTCAGGCTATGTTCATATGGACACAGACTGCACACCTTGCTTCTGCAGGGCAACTGGTAGGCTGCACTTCCCCAACTTTTGGCAAATAGCTGAACACTTAATCATTGTATCAACAATGGTCCTTGCTTTAAACCACAAATAACTTAATTTCTTTCCCTAACACTTTGAAATCTACATTTAAAAAATTGTTTTTCATAGCAACTACTAACAATTTGCTCATCAGTGTTCCTTTATATATACAGAGAGTTGGTGATATTATTAGCATTAATTAAAATGGCTTATAAATATGCAAAATAATACATTCTTTCTGCTGCCACTGCCATAGAATCATTTCTTTGTTCTACTCTGAAGCATTTTGTTGGGCTTCTTTTAATCTATTTTTTTCACGCTTTGACTCCCAGCTGTTTGTCTTTCAGCACAGTATAAAAGATATCATGTGATAGCTGTCTTAATTAAGGAACAAAAGTTTATTTTTACAATCTCTATCTTAAGACGTTTAAAGACAGTCTGAACTTTTTTTTGTTTGCATCTTCAAATCCAACTAATCATAGTCATCAGGGTGAACAACCAAAGCAATACACATTTGTACCTTACCAAAGTTGGATTTCTCTATTTTGTTTTAAATATTATCATAGATTAATCCCATGAAATTTAAATCTATTTTACCGATGTATCACATTGCCTAATGAATATAGGGAAATGCCATGAAACTATAAACAATATGATTTATTCAACAGTTCACTGTTGTATAAGTTTGGTTGAAAGCTTCTTCAAAGTGCAATTTTTTCAGCTGGGTTCTTTAGAGAAGCAAGTCCAGAGGAGGAGAGAAAGATTGTCAAAGGCTGTTATTTCAGGAAAATGGCTGATGTAGTTGTGAAGGCTGGAAAGTCCCAAATCTGTGGGTCAGTTATCAAGCTAGAGGTGCTTCTTAACTCATGTGACTCCAGGAATGGTCAAAGCCATAAAAGGTAGGTCAGATGACTCGTAACAGGCTGTTGACTCATGGGACTTTAGAAGGCATATTCCCAAACTGACAGGCCACGTGGGTAGGCTACTGTTTTGAAAAGCTAAGGAAGCTGATACATCCTCAAAGGTGAAAGTCAGATGATAGACTGAAAGCTCAAGGGCCAAGACCTGGATGTCAGATGATGATGAGCTAGGTGCAGGACCTGCAGCATGGGAGAGCCTTCCCAGAGCACACACTTATGTAGATGTGTATGTACAGTAATCATAGGGGGGAAGTATAGGCAGAGCAGACACAATATCTGTAGAAATCAAGAATAGAGGTGCCTGAGAAAATGAAGATGCCCAGCATCAGATTAGACAGTAAACTAATTCTATTGGGAGAGCAGGAGCACAACTAAAATTAAGTTTGGAGCTATATAAAAAAAGAAATGAGTACAATTTAAAAATCAAAGGAAGGCAAGTCGTGAGTGATTGACTGCCACAAATGGAGATAAAGTGTCTATAATTGGCTTTACTGATCTTTTTCTGTTTGGTGCACATTTGTCTAGTAGTGGATTGAGCAGACTTCCTTAATCTAGGATTTAGGTTGACATCTTCCCCTGAGACCCTTTGATTGTCTTTCCCCAAAGATAAGTGAAGTAGTAAGAGATCTTTATGAGACAAGAAACAAAGGGTGATTTAATTTAAACAATTCCACAATTATTTATGCAACTTCCATGTGCAAAAACAAAACACTCTGCCATTGAGTTGATGCTGCCACATAGTGATCCGATAGTTCAGGGTAGAACTGCCCCTGTGGGTTCTGAGACTAGGAATAAGAGTAGAGAGCCCCATCTTTCTTTGACAGCGTGACTGGTGGTTTCAAACTGCAGTTATTAGCCCTTAGACCTTGCAGTTATTAGCCCAATGTTTCACAACTACACCACCAGGCTTCTATGTGGAAGGTCATGTTTAAAAAAAAAACCTTTGCTGAGTCAATTCCAATTTATAGGGACAAGTATTACGGAGTAGAAGAACTACGCCAGAGGGTCTTCTTAGCTGTAATCTTTACTGATTTCCAGGCCTTTATTTTGCAAGGCATGTTAGCCCCTGATAATAGCACCTTATAGTCAAACTATAATGAAAAGCACCACTTTCTTTAAAGAATGGCCTCCAGTGCGTCCAAGGTTAGTGGTAGGAGAGAATCACTCCATGGGACAAGATTCTAATTCCCCCGGTAGACACTCCTTGGTGACCTCTAGCTGCCAACTCCTCCACTTTGGCATTCCTAGGAAATTGAATCGTGGAATACTATGATTCTCCATTTTGATTACATTATCCCCAAGTATGCTTATGCAGCATTATTTAAAATGTTAAAGGAATGATCATTTAAAATTTAGGTAATTAAGATAATAGAGTGGTCTCTGAGGCCAAAAATGTGACTATAGTAACTAGTTAGGGATTAGACAAATCTAAAACCCTATGTTTAACTTTTATATTTGAAGGAGATGAACTGGTGGATATTTTTATGGGAGAAATCTTTATACAGTCTAGTAGTTAGATTTAGGAATTCAGTTTTAAATTTTATGTCAGACTGTAGAATCAAATGATTTTTATATCTGAAGCTCTGTTTTTTTTAAAAAACATTAATTGATATTTTTCTATAGTAATTTACATTAAAAAGTAATTTGACCTAATTTCTACATTTTCAAAAGTATGTAGGTAGCACTTCAAAACATGGTGATGAGATATTGTCTAATTTATAGATTTTTATCAATTATTTAATGTTAAAAAAGAAATTATCGGGGCTGAGCCCCAGTGGTGTAGTGGTTGTGCGTGGGATTGCGGCCCACTGGGATGGAGTTTCAAATGCAGCAGCAGCTCTACACGAGCAAAGGCTGGGCCTCCTACTCTCACCACCAGAGAGCAGTGATGCCCAAAAAACAAAAACAAACAAACATTATTATCAGGAGCAAGGCTGGCCCTCCTACTCCCACCATTGGGCAGTGACTCCCACACACACACACACACACACACACACACACACAAAATTACCATTCAGTTTCAATCTACATATAAATAAGTATTTATATTTTGCCTCCTTATTGGTAATTAATTTTATGAATCAGATTCTGTATCCTGGTCCATTTAAGTTGATTTAGACTTAAAATAACCTTAAAATAACCTTTGTTAAAGAATGGAGTAGAATTCTTCCTATGAAGTCAACCCATAAATTTATTTAACTCCACTATTTATGACCACAGGCAGGAAGATTAATAGGAAGAAAAAGTTGGGCAGGAATATAAATTAAAAAGTCATCCATCAAAGCTGTGGAATCAAATAATATTTAGTTTTATGCTGCTGCTACCAGAACTGTTATTGTATCTTCTTCAATCAATCTCAATACAATAATTTGTCATATACTTTTTTCAGTTAATTCAAACTGTGACAGTTGTGCTACACATTTTATTTATAGTAGTTTATTTATTCTTGAGATTAAATGTTATTTTCCTACTTCACTAATTGAGTAACTTGCCTACCAAAGCAGTGGAGAACTGGATCTGATTATTCTGACACTTGAGAAAAACATTTAAGAGTTTTTCTCATCAGTCTAGAAATGTCTTTGTCATGAATTCTATTGGTTCAACGCAATCAGAGTGATACCAACTATATAAATAGCTACCCACTGCCACTGAGTTAATTTAAATATGTAAATATCATACCGGAGGACACTGTCTCTCATGAAAGAGTGTCACATCATTAATGCAATCCCAAATTTAAGAATCAAATCATCCTGTTTATCTTCCACCAGTTCTCATTTTTTTTGTGATTTGAAAGCCTACATGAAATCTCTAATTAAACATGTAAAGATTTATTTTCTCTGGGATAGGACCATAAACCTTTCATCTTTAACAAATTGACTGTGGGAAATTTTCCCGAGTTTTGAGTATTGCTCCCCATGATTTGGGGACATTTTTTTTCAATTAACTTTTCCATGTAAAACTTCCAAAATTTAGTACTTACTGACAAAAGTCAGTATTCATTAAATGTTATCTTAGTGCAAATCTTCCTGTGTCTCTCTCTCAAAACACAATCCATGATGTCAGAATTGATTTTATGGATCAAACAGCTCAAACAGTTTGAGATTTCCAATTGCCCATTTCTTTATAGATGACCAATGATGACATGAATAAAAAAATCATCTACTGACTGTTTTTATTTTTAATATTTATTTTCTGAAATTATTTTGTAACTAAATTTATTAATCATTCTTTGTGTTTGTGTATATATTCACTTTCTTCCCCTATAGAGACCAGGACATGGAAAATTTAATTAAAGCAAATTCCAATATATCTGAAAATAAGAACGGAAGGTAAGGTTTACTCTAATTTGCTTTCTTTCTTATAAATTTCATGTGTACTTGTATAAATTAAATATTCTTAGAAGTTTTTCTGGGGGTAGAATTGTATTATAATATTTTTCCATAAGTGCCATCTAAGTAGAACAATTGTATAGAGTACTATTAAATACTGAGTTAATATGGAAAATATTGTCAACATTCCAATTCAATTAGCATCTCTGATGCAGCACCTGCTGTTCTATTCTGCGTGTACAGGGTATCATAGAAATATGAAATCCTCATTTTACACAACCGATGAAGACAGACCGTCAGTTGCTGTGGCTGGTCTGGTAGCGCTACAGCAATAAGGAATGCTGCGAGTACTGCGGATTCCTAGCACGAGAGAAAGGCACAGACTCACCACAGTTACAACACAGCGCTTCCACCAGAGGGCAGTGATCCCCCCAAAAAACAAACAAACACAACGCTTTATGCTGAAATTTCGTTATACACCAGAATAGCTTTTAAAAAAACCTGGTAAATCTAAATACTAGAAGTGAATAATACTATACTATTACTATTTTTTTTTACCATGGTGATATAAAATGTCAGCCTAAAGGGAGACAGGGTTGCTATCTATTTATCTTTCCAGTATATCCACAAACCCAAATACGCCAAATAAATGAGTTATTTAAAACAAACAAAAACCCCATCACACTCAAAACCTACTTGAAAGGGGAAAAAACGCATTAAACTTTTGCATGCTAACGTTGTTAGCATTTGTTTTTTACTGACAATTGTAAAAGTGAAACTTTTCCTGAATTCATTATCATAACTCATTATAAGCATATGTGGAAACTGGAACTGTTTGCAGATTATTTCCTTTTCTGTTTGTGATTTTGTAAACTGACAATGTTTAGCTTTACATTGATGAGCCCAAAGCAAACCCATTTCCAAGTCCTAGATAACCTCTACGTTTCGAAGCTAGCCATAGGATAAAGTTGCGTTTTATATCGTATAGCATAGGATTTGAGTCTTTACAATGAATTAGCAGTAGAGTTACTTGTGGGATGACACATTGTAATAATCATACTAATCTGATCTTCTAGTAATATTAACTCCACTCTTTATTACTCAGTGTTACTGTAACTCAGCTGTTGGTTTTGTGAAACATCTATCAGAGGACTTCAAAAGAAGTTTTATTCAATAGAATAAAACAAAGGGTGGTCACGATATTTGGTAATAATTATTGGGAAGGAAATTCTAATGAAATTATGTCTAAAAGGACTCATTCACTTGTGGCCATTGAGTTGATTTCAACTAATAGTGACTTATAAACAGACCTGCTATTCCAAAATTTCCCCAGGCAATTAGCAGCTGTCATGGAGTAGATTCTGTCCCTCTCAAAGACGTCATTAAATGAATAAGGACCTCCATTGCTATTGCTAGTCTATATAAAGGAGGGAGGTGACATGGAAGCTGGTGAGTTGATTTCAACTCCAAACAGCCTTTGAAATAGAGTGGAATTGACCTTAAGATTTTCAAGTCAGGAGGAAGATTGCCACATTTTTCTCCTGCAGAGTGGTTGGTGAGCACTTTAATCACTGGGCCACCAGAACACCTTTGACCTTGTGTAGGTAGAGCTGAAAAACTTCACTAAATCATATGCTGTCATGATTATTAATTAAAGTCCAGTTTTTGGTTGAACTTTATGAAGAAAGTTGTCAAGTATGAAAGAACATCAGGGAGATAGACACTAAAATACATTATAAAATTATTCAGAATCATCTTTTAATTCTACAATAGATTTCCTGTGACCGATTTTCATAGTCATGCCGGTAAGTAGAAGAAGACAGTGAGGTTAAGAACAAAATGGGAGACATAAAATAAAGTAAATTTGCACTCTGGATTAAGAGAACAGTTTTAATATTTATATTTCAAAATATGGAAGATAATATAGCATGCTTTTGCATTACATTAGATGGTAGTCTTTTCTTATAGGTGCAAGTCAATCTTAAAAACTGTTTTTATTGCAGCTGTAATCTTGGAAGCAGTCCTTCAAGACCCAAGGATACAATTGTGTACACAAGGACATTTGTGGAGAATAGGTATTAGAACTCTACTTAGAATATTTTATTGTACTTTTTAATAATTCTTTAATGATCTATGCTTTAAAATGTATGCTGTTATTTTTAGACAGGTTTTTACACACCAAAAATCATTTAGAGGTATATTGAGTCCTGAGTGTATAATACTTCCAAGATTAAATAGCTGGTAAATAATCGAATAAATAACTTCTCAATGTAACACATGCATGAGTAACAGGTTTGTTGTCATCTACATTGAGCAGGTTCCACCTTCGAGTGAGTCCACAGGCCAGATCAGAAGAGTCCCATGGGTCTCTCTAGACTACCGTCTTTGCAGGAGTAGATCATCAGGCTGCCCCAGGGGAGGGAGATGTGGCAGCACGCTCTGGCAAAGATTGTGGCCTTAGAAGCCCTAGGTCGTTCTACTCGCTCCTCGAGAGCCACTGTGAGTCCCAATCAACTCAACAGGAACGAGTTTGCTTTATTGGTTCTCTTTTTCTTTTGGGGGGTCCTTTTTAGTGAACACATTGAAACTTCTGAGAGGTAGAATTTGACAAGACTATCATGTTTTTCAACTGTCCACCTTCGAGAGGGTACTGGCACCAATTTCCATTAGTGGATAAAATTTTAGGTTTCCTTCTCTGACAGGTTTCTACCTTATGTAGCTTTTGGCTTGGGCAGATTTTACTGTAGCAAGAGTGAAGTGAACTGTGAGAAAATGCGATGGAGGGCGCAGAGATGTGCATGTGTGTAGCAGGCTGTGTTTTGAGGCCGTTACAAAGGGTCAGAGAGAAAGTATTCAGAGGAGCCTTTCATGGAGAACGGGCCCATAGAAGTTACAGGAAACTCATGAGAATATTTTTTTACAAGATGAACAAACTTCCAAAAAGGGTTTCTCAAAGCTGCGCATAATTTTCTTTGTAAAATACAACCTAAAATTGATTTTTTTTCTTAATATAATTAGCACTTTTTGTGTTCAGGGATGATTTTTGCTTTCTTTTAATTAAACCTTATGTTAAAAATCTTCAAAAAAAATCTTCAGGGTAAAATTTAATATATTAAATATTTACTAAGTCTGAAAGAAATTGTTAAATAGATTAGCAGTACCAAAATAATATTATAGTGAAAGCAAGAGACCAAATGTTGGAAGATAGATTAAAATGAATGTGTGTTTTGCTTTTTAAACAAGTCAATGCCATAAGAGCCAATGCCACACAACTGCCATACTAAAATGCATGAAAATTTGCTTTTTAGACTTACAAATATTCTATTACCATGATAGCCCATTAAAATGTACTGAATAATGGAATAATAACTTGATTATGAAAGTGTCAAGGATAAAATATCCATAAATTATTTAACTATAATTACTATATTTAGTCTTTTAATTCTATTTTTAGAATTAAACTGGTTTTTAAACTATAGGGAATTCAATGCCTTCCAAATAAAGTCATGATCATGCTGCATATAATCATATAGTACCAAACCACTCTCATGAGATCTGTTCTAACTCAGAGCCCCTTTAGGACTGAGTAGAACTCCCCCACCATGTTTCCAAGACTTTAAACTTCTATCGAAGGAGACTTCTTATTTCCACACATCTTGGGAGGGTTAGAACCACTGCTTTTCCGTCAGCAGCCAATCGCTTTAATCACTGTGCTTCCAGAGCCCTTACTGTGTGGAACCCAAACCCAAACCTCACTGCCGTCAGTTTAATTCAGACTCGTGGAGGCCTATTAGGGCACAACCACCCCCGCCGGTTTCTGAGACTGTGATTCTGACCAGCTTCGGAGGCCACCTCTTCCTCTCTCTCTGCTCTTCGCATTAGGTTCTGACGCATGTGGCCCCTGTGCACAACAGAAGGACACGCTGCCCAGTCCGGTGTCATCCTAACAGTGGTTCCTGTCCTTGAGTCCCTTGTTGCAGCCACTGTGCCTGTCCATACCCTCAAGCACTTTGCTCTTTTTCTCCGCCTCTCTGGCAAGCATAGAATCCTTCACCAAGGACTATTCCCTCCCGACAAACTGTCCAAACCAAATGAGATGAAGGCTCCCCATTTTGCCTCTAAGGAGCATTCTGGTTGTATTTCTTCCAAGATAGATTTGCTTATTCTTTCGTTGCTCAGGGCACTTTGCATATTCTGCACTAGCAGCATAATTCAAATGCCTCTATTGCTCTCTATTCTTCCTAATTAATTGTCCAACTTTCACATGCACAGGAGATCGAGAGCAGCATGGCGTGTATCACTCTGGACCTCAAAATAACATCCTTGCTTTGGACACTTTAAAGAGGTCTTGCGCTGCTTATTCATCCAATGCATTGCATTGTTTGATCTCTTGATCTTGTTTCCATGCATATTGTGAAGAAATCCTTCACAGCTTTAATCTTTTCTGCCTTTGTAGTGATTCCCTGCATTATTCCCGTGGTCTTTTTAAGATTCCCGTGGTGAGGCGATTGGTTTTCTTTACATTGGGTTGCAGGCTATCCTGAAGGCTGTAGTTCTTGGTCTCCGTCAACACGTGTTTCAAGTCCCCCTGACTTTCAGCAAGCCAAGTTGTGCCATTTGCATATCTCAGGGTGTGAATACATATTTCTCTTATCCTGATGCCATATTTGTCTTCATATAATCCAGCTCCTCAGATTCTTGGCTCAGCATACAGACTGAACAAAGAGGGTGGAGGACAGACACCTTTCCTGATTTTAAATCATGCAGTATTCCCTTGCTCTGTTTCTACAACTACCCCTTGATCCACATACAAGTTCTGCGTGAGCACAATGAAGTGTGCCAGAAGTCTCCCGTTAAGTAGAACTGTACCTCTCAAAAGGTCTCCTGGAACAGCAGCATCAACATCACCTGTAAACTTATTAGAAGTGAACATTCTGTGGTTCCGTTCCAAACATAGAGTCATAAACTACATTTGAGACCAATTTTTACGTTCATAAGCCTGCTAGGTGATGTGATGATGAAGCGTAAGGTTGGTGGTACTCTCAGGAAAGAGAAAAAACCCACTGGCAACGCGTTCCCACAATGAGTGCAGGCCAAGAAGCGCTATGGAGTTTGCTCTGAAATATAGAGCTCTTTATGGTGGAAATTGACTCTGTAACACACAGTGACAACCAGGTGATATATATTTATAATTTGAGAACTACTGGTATAATATATAATATAGTATGTGGATTACCAGGCCAATAGAGCATAGGCCAAAGATTGGTTGCTTTAGTGTACCTTAGTGTACCTTAACCAAAAAAGGAAGTGACAGATTCAAATATCCCTATTGCTGTTAACTGCGGTCTAGGTGGTTCTAACTCAGAGACTCCATATGCAAGAGAATGAAACACTGCCTGGTCCTGTGACATTCTTATCCTTGTTATTTTTCAGCCCACTACTAAAACACTGTGCACTGGTCTATCTTGTTGAAGGTTTTCCTCTGCCAACCTGCTACGTCATTGAGCATGTGTCTTTCTCAAGAGAGAGATCCCTCCCAACCTAAACTCACTGCCATTGAATCAATGCAGACTCACAGCACACTTAGAGCACGGGGGAGAAGTGCCCATGTGAGTGTTCCAAGATGTAGAAGTAGAAAGGCCCACCTTCCCCCCAGAGCATGCCGGTGGCTCAGTTGCTAACCTTGAGATCAGCAAACTTTACGCCACAGAACTCCTTCCTGATAACTTGAACTCAGCAGATGAGATACAGCTTCTCAAGCTTTCCTTCTAAGGAATATTCTACCTGTCTTTTCCCAGACAAATTTGTTTGTCCTTCTAGCTGTCCACAGGATTTTTGATATTCTTCTCCAGCCCCATCGCTCAAATGCAATGATTCTTTGCAGAGACAAATAAAAATATCTTGGCTCGGGTCAGGTGTATTTTAGTTCTCAGAGTGATATCTTTGGTTTCTGACACTTTAAAAATAGGTCTTTTGCAATATATTTGACCAACATTTGATTTCTTGACTGTTGGAAACATTGTTAATCTAAGTAAAACAAAGTTGTTCACAACTTCAAACTTTTCCTTTGTTTACCATGATGCTGTTGGGAGGATTAGTGTCTGCTCTATATTGCCATGTAATCTATACTGAAGGCTGCAGTCTGATTTTTTTCCCCTATCATCTTTGAGTCCTCTTGATTTCAGCAAGGAAAGTTGTGTCAACTGCACATACTAGCTTGTTGATGTGCCTTTCCCTAATTCTGATGCTATATATTTTTTCTTTTCCTTTTCCCTTTAAAAATATGTATTACTTATAAACTAAAGAAATATGAATAACACATGAGTAACACCTTAAAAATACAAATTACAAGAAATAAATTTTTGTTTGTTTTGGGGCAGCACTGCCCTCTGGTTGTCATGGGAGCTACCCAGCCTTGCTCCTGGAGAGCCACTCCTGGATTTAAACTGCCAAGTCTGTGGGTCGCAGCACACACTCAACCACTATGCTACCAGGGCTCAGCCCCAAGAAATAAATTTTAAAATCAGAAGTTTACAGAATACCACAAATTATATATTTTTATTCATTGGATATTCAGTTTATTGGATTACTTGCTTATCAGAGCCCCAACTTCTACAAAAATCTGATGATCATAGTCTGACAGTGTAGTACATCCTAACAGTCTCAGACCTTGGAATCAGGTTTGAATTTGAGTCCTTTTTCTATCATTGACCATCCACATAAACTTGACATAACTTCTTAAGCTTTCCAAGCTCTTTTATCATTTGTAAAAATGTAGGCAACAATAGATGTTACATGCATAATTATCTGCAAAGTCTTATTTAGCCTGTGTGGGTAATTTTCTGAAATTAATTTCCTTTCTGACTGCAGGGGACTAAGGAGGGATAGATTGATTTCTCATTTTAAATATGTGTGTGTCTGTAGCATGCTCACTCACTGTATAAAATTTGAAAGAGTAGCAATGTATTACTGTCAGTCCTAGGAAGTCATGTTTAGGAAGCAATGGTGAGCAGCCAGTTAACTGCATCACTGATTGCATTTATCTTTAGAAGATAGAGAGATGTGAAAATGGGAAAGAGGGGATTTGAAACTATTTTTTCTTTCATTTGATATTAATTTTATGAGATTATTTTAAGTACAAATAAAACTTTTATGCCTTTACCCAAAATTCTCAGAATCTGTGTTTCTCCTTGTAAATGGCATAAGCGTGAGTGTGCTTCTACTCCTGGCTCCTCATATTTTATGTATTTCCTATATCGGTGCATATAGCCTCCCTTTAGTAAATAAGCGAGGTACTCTTATTTATTTATTTACTCACCCATTTCATATAGTACACTCCATCTATTTATGGGTAAATAAGTCTCATGAAAATGATAACTTCTTTTCACCCTGTTCCTGTATTCCTTATTGTACTCTTTTATATATTTTTATACCTTGTGAAAATGGGGGAGAAAGCTCTCAGCTTCTAACTAGAAAAATCAGAAGTTTGATTTCACCCCCCAAATGCCTTGAAACAGAAGTCTGCTGCTCAATTTATGAAAAACAGTCATCAAAAATCCTGAGATTTTCACAGTTCTGTTCTGACCCCGTCCCAGAGAAACATGGCGTTTTCCACTTCTGCAGACTCTTGGGACCCACAGAGGCCGCTCTGTCGTGTCCTAGAGGGCTGCTATGAGCCGGAATGGACTTGATGATAGCGAAGGACAGGGAGCTCTGATAGCAGTGGTGACGAAGCAGCTGCAGTGCTGATTGCAGGGTCAGCAGTTCAAAACCATCAGCCACTCCTCAGGAGAAAGAGTCGGCTTCCCACGCCTGTCAGGAGTTCCAACCTCAGAAACCCACAAAGGCAGGTCCATCCTGCTCACGGGGTTATTAGGAGTCAGAATTGCCTCGGCAGTGACTGGTCAATAATATTTCATTGATATGCCAAGTCATTGTTTGTCTGTATACCAATATTTTCCTAGATTTAAAAACAAAAAGGAAGAAAAGATGGTTGTCTTGGCGTGTAATAGAAGTGTTAATGATAATGAAAATCTTATAAGGAATAGATATAAAGGTGTCAGAACTTTGTCTTGTCTCTAGCATCATGGTGAACAATACTAATGTAGCTGTATGAGAGGGCATGTACATTTCCTCACACACATGAGGGTATATACATGAACACTTGCGAAAACAACCTGATTCTCACAGATCTATATGTTTATTTCTAGTAAATCACCACAAGTTGTGAATGCAGAAAATACTTCTGGAAAATATATTCAAACTGTTTATTCAACTTCTGATAGGTGAGTATGTACGTGTGGCTTGTACATCAATGTGTATGTTCTTGCTCTTCCTTGTCCTTGGGGTTGGCAGGCTTGGTGGTGATTGGTAAGGATGGAGCAAAGACCAACTCACTACAATCTCTGCACCAAAGGCTTTGTTTCCCATTTTATTTCTTGCTGTTGCTGTCAATTAAGATTGCTGTGTCCTTTAGTCTAAAGAAAGAGTCATAGTGATGCTGTAGGTTAGATCCCAGGTTTATAATGCAAGGATTTAGGATCAAACCCTGTAGCTGCTCTGCTAGAGAAACACTGTCTTTTCCCCTAAAGATTTGTACTTTCAGAAGTCCTGTGTAGGGCTTCTATGACTTGAAATTAGCACTACGGCAGTGGATTATCCTAAAAGTGGATTATCCTATTCTGTGTTTCAAAGCTGCCTCCAAGGTCCCCTTGGATGTGGTGGTTTCAGGATCCTCATGTACTGTCATATTTTTAGCATTTAAACTGCAAAATATCATTTAACTGGCTGCAGCTCTCCCTCCCTCTGCAATTTTTCAAAGACATCTCTTTCCAAAGAGCTTCTTGGATGTTCTTCATTCTTAATCCAAGCTCTACTCCCAAGAGCAAGGTTACGAAGAGTATTGATTTCATACTGAGCTTGATTATACAAAGAAGAATATAGCATCATAATCAGAGGAAGACTTATTAGCAACTTGCAATATGCAAATGACACAATCTTACAAAAAGTGAGGAGGACTTGAAGCACTTGCTGATGAAGAGCAAGGTCGCCGCCTTCAATATGGATTACAGCTCAATAGACCTAAAATCAAAATCCTCACAACTGGACAAATAGGTAGCATCATGATAAATGGAGAAAAGACTCAAGTTTTCAAGCATTTCTTCTTGCTTGGCTCCACACTCCATGCTCATGGAAGGAATAGTCAAGAAACCAAACAATGCAGAGGGTAAATCTGCTTCACTTGACATCTTAAAGTTTAAAAGGGATATACTTTTGAGCACTAAGGTGCCTCAGACACAAGCCATTTTACATTCAATTGCCTCATAGGTATGTGAAAGTTAGACATTGAATAAGGTAGATGGTGTACAACTCTTCTTAATATGATGGAATTATTGAATGGTGTGGCATGTGAATGAAATGTTAATAACATTACAAAACAAGAAGAAGGAAGATGGAAGGAAAATGATGCATTTGAATTATGGTGCTAGTGAAGGAGATTGAAAGTACCATGAACTCTCAAAAAATAACCAAGATATCAGGAAAAAAGTATAGTTGGAATTCTCCTTCGAGGCAAGAATGATGAGACTTCCTCTCACGTAGTTTGGACATGTTTTCAGGAGAGATCAGTTCTTGGAGAAGGACATCATGCTTGGTAAAGTAGAGGGGGCAGAGTAAAAGAGGAAAGTCCTCAGGTAGGTGGATTGACACTTTGGCTGCCACAATAAACTCAATAGGGGCAATTGTGGAGATTGCTCAGGCCCAGGCAGTGTTTCCTTCTGTTGTATGTAGGGTCCAATGAGTCAGAACTGAATGATGGTACCTAGCAACAGTAAGGACAACTACTGATCAAAACTACAAATAGGAAAAGAGCAAGGTTTCATATAATGTTTGGAAAGATCTTTGATTAACAGTGTGGGTTTGTTAAAAAAAAAAGAAAGGTAATATAGAATGCCATCGTTAGATTCCTAGTAGGCAATATTAAAGTCTGGTAGAACATTTATCTAGTCAATGAGATGCTCTGATTATTAGTATTCTTAAATTTCTTTTACTCAAAGTTATCAGGAACTCTTGAACAGAATTTCTGACTGGCCCACATACAAACAAGTTTGCTAAACAGTTAAAGACCACTGTGTTAGTCCAGGTAGACTAGAGAAACAAATTCGTAAACATGGACATGGATATAAGGGAAAGGTTTATATACAAGAGGAATGGAAAATTGAGAAAGCATCCCAACCCAGTCCAATACAAGATCACAAGTCCAATATTGGCTCATGTATCCCATACCAGTCTATAAAGTCTCCTTCTGACTTATGAAGTACATACGATGACACCAGGACACTCACAGGCGAGTGGGTGCAGAGTCTTATGTGTCCGGTGGCAGTAGGCACATTTCAGCACTTGCAGGGGTCTCCCTGTTGTCTCCCAAGCATCTCAGCGCTGGCAGGAGTCTCCATGTGGCTTCTCCAGCCCCAGAGGTTTGGCTTCATCAGGGTAAGCCCATGTGGCCTCTCCTCTGGCTCTGCTATTCTCCAGGAATCAGGATCGATCAGCATGCTGTCATCTTGTCTTGTCAGTAGTTTGTCCTCTTGCAGACTAAGTCCAGTCTCTCTTCTCCAATTGGGAAATACCGGGAGACTTCCCAGAATTCTCAGGAGGCAGCCAGGCCCACTCAAGTTCTCATTGGCTACTCATTGGTTATCTCCAGATTGACAGGCTAGGCTCCAACCTTAGAATCCCAATCATGAAATTGACACATGAGTACATGACTGCCACAACCACCTCATGAACAGTGATTCTTGATTATAAACCCCTTAAAATTTTGAAAACAGGAAATTTTCATATCCTGTCTAAAAACAGGATATTAAAATAAATAAATAATAAAAATCCAGGATATTTATTCAACTTGAAATGAGGATATGGGTCTCTTAATCTTGAGAACATGATTTGTTTGTTGATTTTTATTATTTTTAGGAAAGATAAGCTTAAATGAAATTAATGAATAATGAAACCAACTTTTCTGATTTCACTTGGCCTAGCCACCTAGCAACTTTTAAAGATTAGCTTATATAGCATAAATTACTTTTTTGAAAAAAAAATTATTTGTTCGACAGCACAGATTTTAAATGATATGTAATGAGATGACCTTGAGATATTTAGGGCAGAGCATTTGTGAGGCTTTCATAATATAGAACATCTTTTAAAACGATATTCAAACTGTTCCTTGAACTGTTAGTTTCATTCTTATGGAGGGAAACATGTCTTATAAAATGGTTACTGTTCAATTTTGTTCCTCACATGGTCTTTGAAATTTTTTATTAGTCATTAGTACTAGACTCAATATTTCATTAGTTTAATCAACCAGACCATTGATAATTGTCTGGAATTTGCTTTGACCTCATGGTCATCTCTAAGTATACAAATCTCTTTTAAAATGACTTTCCAATGGTTGCAAGATAAATTCCTTTGTGCACAATTAGCTTTCCAAATCTGGTCCTGTGGAACCAGATGGACGAATGCCTTCGTGTTGGCATTATCTGTGTATATTCTGTGCATTTTGCTTGGAATTCTTCCAGCATACTCCATTTCTGTAGTATGCCTGGAGGGCACCTTCTCCTTCAAAGTTAAACTCATACTATACTTTTTCTGAGAAGCTTTTCCCAACTTTACCCTGCTTTCTTCCTGTGCTGTCCTAATTCTTGCTCCATATTTATATTTCTATATATTTATATAAATATTTATATCCCCGTTGGGAGAAAAAAGGTGCTTTTTACTCCTGTAAACAGTTACAATCTCAGAAACTCACAGGGGAAGTTAGATCCTAACTCGGTCACTGAGTTGGAAGCAAGTAGTGCAGTAGTGAGGTTTGGTATCCTAGCTCCTGGCCTAATGCTTATGGGATGGGTGGGTGAATGGCTGGCGAGATCATAGAGGGCACCTGCTTTCCCCTCTTGAGTTGGTTATGATTTTAAACAGATACAAAGCATTTGTGTGAGTGTATTCATATATGTATGTATGTGTGGAGTCCCTATGAAAATGGTTTTCAGCGATCTATAAGCAAGAAGCTATTGACTAAGAACTTAAAAAGGGAAATATTTATAAACATTTGGAAGAGGTTACTAGAATGGCTCAAAGGCTAAAACCAAGTAAGATCTAAGTGTTCCAGTTCTTTTTCTATGAACTTCGAGCAACTTTTAGTTTTTCTTTCTAAAATAAAATTTAAAACAAAAACAAAACTCTTTTCTACCATTAAATGTAGAGCCCAGTTGTATTTCTTTAGAAAATTACATTTTTATCACAAGTATTCTGGTATTATAAGTCTTTAAGGACACCAAGAGATAAAGTATAGACCAGCCATGTGTGAATTTAATAATCTACCCTTAGATTAATTTTTATTTTATCTATTAATTATTTTGAGGGTGAAATTGTGTGTGTGTTTGAATCCATTATTTTATTGTAATGTTCATCTGGGGATTTGCAACATTGTGTTTACCACCTTGGCTAAAATTTTATGCCTCTTTTTTTAAAACAAGGGAAGTGGAACAAATGGTTTTTGGGTTTTTTTCCTTGTTTTAAAAATCATTTTATTGGGGACTCATTGAACTCTTATCATGATCCATCCATACATCAATTTTATGCAGTCCACATTTGCACATTTGTTGCCATCATCATTCTCTAAACATCCTCCTTCCACTTTGGCCCCTGGTATCAGCTTCCTATATTTCCTCCCCTCCCCTTTCTCCATCCCCCTTGAACACTTAATGACCTACAAATTATCATTATTTTGTCATAGCATACACTGTCCAACGTACCCACTTCCCTGTTGTCCATACCCCAGGGAAGAGGTTATATGTAGCTTCCTGAAATTGATTTCCCCTTTCTACTCCACCTTCTCTCCATCCTTCCCCTAACACTACTCTGACCACTGCTCTTGAAGGGATCATCTGTCCTGAATTCCCCATGTTTCCAGCTCCTATCTGTACCAGTGTACATCCCCTGGCCTAGCTGGATTTGTAATGTAGAAATGGGATTATGATAGTAGGTGGGAGGAAGCATTTAAGAACTAGAGGAAAGTTGTATATTTCATTGTTGCTACACTGTACCTTGACTGGCTCATCTTATCCCTGCAACCCCTTTGTAAAGGGATGTTGCTTCACCTAGTGATGGCAAGGATAAAAAATTTATATTAATATTAAACATATTTTTCATGCAATCTGGAGAAGACTTATGTAAATAAAGTCCATCTTTGGTTGCAAGAGGTACTTATAACTTCTTTCCATTTAAAAAATTTTAAATATCTAATTTTTTTAATTGGAGGCCCATAAAACCCTTATCACAATCCATATATCCACTGTATGTCAAGCACATTTGTACATTTGTTGTCCTCATCATTCACAAAATACTTGCTTTCTATTTGAGACCTTGGCACCAGCTCTTATAACTTATTTCAATTAAGAAATAGTGAACATCTTTGTGTTAGTCCGGGTAGACTAGAGGAACAAATTTCATAGGCACACATATGGATATAAGGAATGGGTTTATATAAAACAGAATGGAACACTGAGAAAGCATCCCTACCCAGTCCAGTACAAAGTCATAAGTCTGATAATAACCCATATGCCCGATATCAGTCTATAAAGTTTCCTTCCGACTCACGAAGTCACAGGTCAGTGGGTGCAGAATTCTGGTGCTGGCAGGGGTCTTCCCATGGCTCTTCGCTTCCAGAGCTCAGGGTCCATCAACAGCATGCTGCCCAGCTTCAGAGGTCTGACTCTATCAGGGCAAAGCCGTGTGGTCTCTCCGCCGGCTCCTCCAGCTTCTTGGACGCTGCCATCTTGTCTCTTCCATGACTCATCGCCTCTGAGACCAACTCCCAACAACTGGGGAAGATAGCTTCTCATCTTCACGAGGGAAATATCGCGAGATTTCCCAGAGGTCTCAGGAGAAAGCCATGCCCACATAGAGGCCTCATTGGCTACTCAATGGCTATCTCCAGACCAACAGGCTAGACTCCACCCCCACATTTCAATCATAAAATTAACATAAGCACATGACTGCCACAATCTTTATGCTGCTTCAGATGTACTCCTGGTTGCTGATAAATTAGTAATTTGAGTCTCTTCAAGTAGTTAACTCTTTGATATCATTTTGAGATAGAAGAAAATATCTTTTTACCAGAATAAATTAGTAAAACATGCATTGATTTTGTAGACTTTCTTAAAGTATCATCAAAGCTAATATATCACTTCCCCATGCTTTAGGGAAAATACACCCGTCTTTTGTACAGTAAAAGATTTACTTAATTTTTTTGTCTCTTAGGTCTGTCATTGAGAGAGATATGTGCACTTTCTGCAGGAAACCCTTGGGCCTAGAAACTAAAATGATTTTAGATGAATTACAAATTTGCTGCCATTCCACTTGCTTTAAGGTAAAGATGTGTTATTTCATTTGCTTAAATATAAAGTTATTCTATAATTACTGGAATAAAATTATTATTTAGTGAAATACATGGTCTAAAGTTCAAGCATTCAGAAATACTATCCCCTTAGTTAATCATGTACTCCTTAACTATATCTCAGATTTCTACAGTCTAAATGTCAAAGGATTCTAAACACTATTGAGGTTTTAGTCTAAGGGGTTGATTAGTAATGTATTTATTTACTGTTACTCTAAAGATTTGAATATGAAGAAAATAAACATGTAGTACAGAATTGTGATAAATTATTTATTACTTGAAATTTATAATTAAATCTGAAATGGGAAATAAATTATGGATAAAAACAATAGCAGGCCCATATATCATGAAATTATGTAGCGTTCCTGGACTTAACAATAGTTGACACTCAGTTCCTGTTTTAGATAATATGATTAATTACAAGTATTCCTCAGTTATTACCCACCTCATTATTCAACATTTCATGTTTACAAAAGTACTAAAACATCTACTATTCAACTATGTTATGCACTACTAATACATGTCTGGAAATGATGAATGATAAGATACAAGATGTTAATTACATTAGTTATGATGACTAAAAGGAAACTGGACAGAGGTTGAGTGTATCCCTGTATAGAGAGATGTATGTATATGTATAGATATGCATATGTATACAGACACACTTATGTGTGCATACATGTACACATAGTATCAAGAGAGACTAGTTCCTGGAGGAGAACATTATTCTTGGTAAAGTGAAGGGAAGGCCCTCAAGAATATGGATAGACATCTTGGCTGCTACAGTGGGCTCAGACACATGAATAAAGAGCAGGATCATGCAGTGTTTCATTCTATTGTATATAGGGTTTCATCCTGGTGTGCATATGTCAGAACCAACTTGATGGCACCTGACAGGAACAAAAACTTAAAGTTATATTATCAATTGACTGGGCAGTGGTATTACTATGGAGGAATTTCTGATTCAGAGTAGGGGAGCTTTTTTTCTCCCAAGGATGATTTAGATATTGATAACATCATTTGTGGGATATACAAAATGATCCACTTAAAATGCAACCCGCTCTATTTGGTCCAACATTTAATGAACTCACCCTACTGTGAGGCTGGAACAGCTTCTCTTTGATGAGACATATGATGTTAGCTAGTATTTGATCATTTCTTGGCCTTTTTTGACCTGAGGACTAGATGTTCCCCACCCTGATTTAAGTCTTATAGAAGCAGATAGCTTCTTCATCTTTCTCCATCTGAGGAACTGAGCGGCTCAAACACACTACACAATAGGAATTTTGTCCTTGCTTTATGCTGATTTTTAAATGATGCAGTCTCTGGAATCTAACCATGTTATTAAATGAGGAGTGGATGTATACTAATTAAATACATGTAGTTGGGGGTTATTGTTGCACGGAGTTGTCAGGTGGATGTAAACTCATAGTGATATGACAGAGCAGAACTACGGGCTGTGATCTTGGAGGTATTCGATGGGATCAAGCTGCCAACTTTTCAGTTAACAACCAAACACTTAACTTTTGCGTTACTAAAATAGCTTATCTTGCATCAGTAAAGAGTTTCCCAGTCTGTGATTTCATATGCAATTTCTTTTAACCCTAAAAATAGCATTGGGTGTGTTAATATCATAGTTTTCAGCGTGACTAAATGAGCACTAAACAGGAGTTCAAAGACTAGAATTCTAGTTTTGATCTTCCTTCTAATTGTGGCCCTGCAACCTTGGGCAATCACCTAGATTATCCGTCATGTCGTTAATTATGCATTGTGTTGCAGATGGCAGGATCAGCAGTTCAAAACCACTAGCCACTCCATGGGAGAAGACGAGACTTTCTACTCACAGAGAATTGTAGTCTCAGAAACCTACAGGGCCAGTCCTACTCAAGTCAGGGAAAGTCAGAGTAGTCTTTTGGCATTGAGTGGGCAGTTTCCTTCTGGGGCCAGTTGAAAATATCCAGTTGCACAATGTAATCTTCTGAGGCAATTAGAAAGCCAAAGCATGCTTAAGACCTAGCCCAGCAAGAATTTCAGGGTTTATTCCTGAAAGTTGATACTTCTCACAATTCTATGTTGTTGACAAGTTCAAGTTGAAACTAAGGAACATGAATACAATTCCAAACGAGTAAAATAAAATACAATCCTGTTGAGAATCCATCTCAAGAATAGATGAAATACCTTGAATAGATGAAATACCAAGTAACTGAAGACCAAATATGTTTAGATAACATCAAGCATGAAGAAACCAAAAGTTGATTAAATAGAAATGAGTAAAATGAATTTCAGAAAAGACTCTGAAATGTGATCTCAAACATAGAGTAGCTAAACCCAAAGAAAGAAATAATGAAATAAAAAAGCAGCACTTAAAGGACAGCTCAAGAAAAGTGCTATAATAAAATGTGCAAAGACATGGAGTTAGAAATCAAGAAGAGAAAAATGTGCTGGCATTTCTCAAACTAATAGAACTGAAGAAAAAATATGAACTTTGTGTCACTATATTGAAGGATTCTATGAACAAACATTGAATGACACAGGAATTTTGACACAGGAAAATGAAGATGGAAGGAGTATGCAAAGTCACTGTACCCAAAAGAATTACTACTACTGTGTCTACTGTGGGGCTGAGCCCTGGTAGTGTAGTGGTTGAGGGTGGGATTGCGGCTGACTGACTTGGTGGTTCAAACCCAGCAGCAGCAAGGCTGGGCATCTCACTCTTACCAGAGGGCAGTGATGCCTAATTAAAACAAAACAAACAAACAAAAAAGAATTAACTCTGTGCAGCCATCTCAGGAGGTAGTGTATGATGAAATAACTGATGGTATTGAAGAAAGAAGTCTAAGCTGCAGTGGAATCACTGGCAAAATGCAAGACTTCAGAAATTGATGGATTACCAATAGAATGTTTCAACAAATTGGAACTGTTCACTCATCCATGTCAAGAAATTTTGAAGACTGGTCAACCAACTGTAAGAGGTCCATACAAGAATTTATGTCCATTCTAAAGAAAGGTATTCCAATGAGATGCAGAAATTAAGAAATGATATCATTGATAGCACAAGTAAGTAAATTTCCGTGAAGATAATTCAAAAACAGTTGCCATTGCATATTTTAAGGTAACTGCCCAAAAAAATCTAGCTGGATTCAGAAGATTATGCATAGGATAAGGGATGATATTGCTGATGTCAGATGGATTTTGCCTGAAATTAGAAAATACAAGGAAGATTTTTTTTCTTTTATACTATGGAGAGACATTCAACTGTGTGGCTCATGAAAATTATGGATAACAGTGAGAAGAATGAGAATCACAGAACGCTTACTCAAGTTTGTGTCATAGACTAAGAAGCAGTCATTTGAACAGAACAAGGGGAGACTGTAGTGTTTACAATCAGTAAAAGCCTACTTCAGGGTTGTATCTTTTCATTATAAGTATACTGGACAAATAATCCAAGATGCTAGACTCTAGGAAGAAGAACACAGTATGAGAATTGAAGAAATATTAATGTGTGATATGCAGATGATACAATGTGGCATGCTGGAAGTGCTTACTGATGAAGATTAAAGGCTATAGCATTTAATATCGAATACACTTCCATATTAAACAAAAATCTCATAAAATGGCCAATACACAACATAAATGAAAAATGATTGAAATTGTTAAAGGTTTTGTTTCATTTGGATTCTTAGTCAACACCCATGAATATAGCAGATATTGTATTGGAGAAATCTGCTGCAAAAGATCTCTTTAATGTGGGGCTGAGCCCCGGTGGCGTAGTGGTTGAGTGCGGGACGGTGGGCCATTGGCTTGGCAGTTCAAATCCAGAAGCAGCTCTCCAGGAGCTAGGCTGGGCCTCCCACTTCCACCAGAAGGCAGTGAATCCCTCCTCCCCCAAAAAGATCCCTTTACCATGTTAAAAACAAAAGAGTTGCTTTAAGGATGAAAGTACACTTGACCTTCTTTCATGCACGTGGAGCCCTGGTGCAATAATGTACTGAGCTCCTAACTGTAAATTCAGCACTTTGAACACACCAGGTGCCTCACTGGAAAAACATGAGGCTGTCTACTTGCATAAAGATTTAAATTCTCGAAAAACCTAAAAGGGCAGTTCTATTCTGTCTGTACCATCACCATCAGTTTGCATTAACTCGATGGAAATGAGTGTGAGTTTGTCGCATGTATGTCAAAGCTAGACAATGAATGAGGAACAGCAAAGTAGAATCGCTGCGGTGAGGCGTCATCGAGTAGATTCCCACCCATAGTAACCCTGTGCCATCCTCGTCCTGTGTCATGAGCCCAGAACCTGTTGTTGGAGGTTCCATCCTATTGTTGGAGCCACGGTGTCAATCCGTCTCATAGAGGGTCTTCCTCTTTTTCACTGCCACTGCACTTTGCCAAACATGATGTACAAAGTCTGGCCATTCTTGTCCAAAGAACATTTTTTGCTGCACTTTTTCCAAGACCGATTTATTTGTTTCTTTAGCAGTCCATGGTACCTTCAAGATTATTCTCCAGAACCACAATTTCTTTGCTCTTCCATATTCAGTGAACAAATTTCACGTATATATGAAGCAATGAAGTAGTCTGGGTCAGATGTACCTTTGTCCTCAAAATAACACCCTTATGAAAAGTTAAACAGTCCTGTGGAGCAGATTTACCCAATGCAATGCTTTATTTGATCTATTGATTGCTGCTTTCCTGAGCATGGGTTTTAGAACCAAGCAAGAAGAAATCCTTGACAACTTCCACCTTCTCTCCATTTATTTGACATTACCTTTTGAGCCAGTTGCGAGGATTCGGACCTTCTTTACATTGAATTGCAATTCCTACTGAAGACTGCAGTTCCCAATCTTCATCAGCAAGTGTTTCTCGTTCTCCTCAACTTCAGCAAGCAAGGTTGTGTCATCTGCTTAGCACAGCTTGTTAATAAGCCTTCCTCTAATCCTGGTGCCACATTCTTCTTCATAGAAGCTAGCTTCTCTGATGACTTTCTCAGCATTCAGACTAAGTATGATGAAAAGACACAACCTTGGTGCACATCTTTCTTGATTTTACACCATGCAATATGCCCTTATTCAGTTAGCACAACCGTCTCTTGATCCTAGTATAAGCTCCTCAAAAGCACAGAGCAGTGTTGTGGAATTCCCATTCTTACGGTTATCCATAGGTTATTATGGCTCACATAGTCAATTGCCTTGGCATAGTCACTAGAACACAAGAAAACATCTTTCCAATATTCGATGCCATGAGTCAAGATACATCTGACATCAACAATGGTATCCCTTGTTCCAGATGCTCTTCTGAATCCAGCTTGAACCTCTGGTAGTTCCCTGTCAATGTACTACTTTAATCATTGTTGGATGATCTTCGGCAAAATTTAGCTTGCACGAGAAATCGATGATACTGTTTTAGAGTTGGAGCATTTTGTTGGGTCAGATTTCTTTAGAATGGGCATAAGTATGGATCTGCTCCAAATAGTTGGCCAAATAGCTGCCTTCCAAATTTCCTGGCACAGACAAGTGAGTGCTTCCAGTGCTTCATCAGCTTTTTCATACAATAGTAGAATTATTACCTTTGGATTAAGGTGTTGGTAAAACGCATTGAATATACCATACATTCCAGAAAAACAAACAAGTCTATCTTGAAAGAAGTATAGCATACTCCTTAGAGGCAAGGAGGAATTTGTCTCACATACATTGTATATATTATCAGGAAGGTTCATCTTCGGAGGAGGATATCATGTTTGATAAAGTAGAGAATTATGGGAAAAGTGGAAGCCCCTCAGTGAGATGAATTGTTACCGAAGTTGAAACTATAGTCTCAAGGATAACAATTGTGCTGGAGGTACAAGTCAGAGCAGTGCTTAGTGCCATTGGACACAGGGTCACTGCATATTGTTGTTAGGGGCCATCAAGTCGATTTTAACTCATAGTGACAGTGACGCTCTGAAGCAGAATGGAACTACAGAATAGAATTGCTTAGGCTGTAATCTTTAGGTGTACTGCTTACCTATTAGACTGCATTGATCTACATAGTCGGCAGCTCAAACCACCAGCAGCTTTACGTTGTTTTCAGTGGTGTAACACCAACATAACTGTTACCTTTTGGCTGTCTGTAGGTCTCCTTAGAAATCTATAGATAAATCCAATAGGCTGCCAGTCTGAGACCCAGTTGCTTAAGTGAGTCCTTTCTAGGGTTCATATTCTATAAATGATTTCAATTATCCCACATAGTTTTGCAGACATGATAATTTGTTAGCTGATTGTTTTGTCTCTGATTTGTTTCAAGTAGTGACACATAGCAATATAAAATATTCATTTTGGGACAAAAAATCCAAATTTACATGAAATTTAAAATGTAAATATAAAATTATAGATATATATGTTATAGAAAATATATACATAAAAGGGGACTTTAAGAGTTCATGGAAAAATTCCATTATCTCTTAGTTCTATTTTTCAATGAATTTTTGAAGCCCATATCGAATTTTACTTATATGCACATGTATATGTTTATAGTTTAAGGTATATACTTATTTTTTAATATATAAGCGTGTATATTTTGAAGCACATATGTGTACATATATAAATATAAATTTGTAAATATATTTATTTAATGTAGATGTGTGTACATGACAAAATGAAATGGGAATACTATCAGATGAATTCAAATATGTCAAATCTATGAGTGATAATTTGCTTCAGTGAACATACCTCTAAAACTCACCAAACTGTTGACAACCAATTAACAATGAGCTTGCGTAGACACACCCACATGTCTAAAGCAAAAGTCCACATTTTACTGTTTCTTTATCTAATGTAATCTGAAATAAACATTTACCCTCAGATCTTTATAAGGTTAAGAACTTGGATTTGTTCAATGACGCAAGCGATACCTAGACAACTCTTCCTCCTACCCATAAAAAATGCTTGAAATCCTCTAGCATTTTGTTTCAGATATTGATTTTGTTACAGGTTTTGTTTGAGATATTACTTCAGATATTGAGAGAAAAAGAGTAAGACATCGGCACAACCAACTTTTGGAAAATTGTATATGTTGTAATATATGCTAAATAGCTAAGCACAAGATGATCGATATGCCTATAAATATATCTCCATGGTAGGGAGAGGGCATGAAGTTTTATTTGAGAAACTAAGAATGGAGAATACAGACAAGGACATTTTCACTTTCCCTGAGACGTCTCTCAAGACCACATCACAGGGTTATGGAGGGCTGCACTGAACAAATGGAAAAAAGCTTTCTACCCTTGCTACTCTAATATTCTATATTTATTATGTAATGTAAACTTCACACATTGCCTTGGGTTTATTTCAGTGTGAAATATGCAAGCAGCCTTTGGAAAACCTAAAAGCCGGGGACAGTATTTGGATTTATAGACAGACAATACACTGTGAACCTTGCTACGCTAAAGTTTTGGGTACGTGTTAAGAGCCATAAGTAATGATAACTTTTGCTAACATTAACAAACTTTAGTTATTGTTCAGTGAATTGTACTTTAATAAAATAAAAATACTCTTTGGGATAATTAGTTAACATCTATTGCTACTAGGGCTCCATTTCCTAGATCCAAAGGTTTATTCCAACAAACACACATGTACATCTAAAGCATGTCTCTATGACCAGTGGATGGCTGCAGACAAGTCTCCTCAGCAGTACCCTGGCATTAAACTCTCCACGATGGGGGCTTTTTAAAGGGTTCAAGCTAAACAGTGAAGGTCCAAAAGGCTTTCCTCCCTCCACATCATTATGGCTGACTTTGTATTGAGGAAGAAGTTTTTCCTCAGTCATATTTTGAATCCTTTCCCCTGACAGACTTATCTTCTGGCATTATCTCTGACAATGTGCTATTGTTCTTCATGAGGTTTTCTGAATCTGGCACTATTTGGATTTTATCCAAAAAGATTCAGTGGTAATTCCTCTCAAGTGGACAGTCACTCCAATACAATTTTCATTTTTCTTAAAGCTTATGTATAATGAATTCCCCTACCATTTGTCTTGTCAGTTTTATTTTCATATATCCACAGGGCCAAAAGGAACAGATTTCAGCACTGTGACAATGCATATATTCATTCTTCTGGGATAGCAAAGGCTGTCCTATGATAGTTTTCTTGGGAAACCCTCCCTCATCTACTTTAAGCCCTGATCTTACGCCTTCAGTCAGAACTGCTATCTTGTCATGATGTAAATTGAAAGTGGAAGAATTCTTCATAGAGATAATAGAAAATTTTGAATGCTGCTTTCAGAGTTGTATAGACCAGAGGTTCTCAACCTGTGCTTCATGTTGGGGGATTGAGTGACGTTTTCACAGGGGTCACCTAAGACCATTGAAAAACACAGATATTTCATATTATATAATTACATATTGTTTTGTGATTAAAATCACTATGCTTTAATTAAGCTTAAGCATGATCAATTTGTAACAATGAAAACACATCCTGCATATCAGATATTACAATTCATAACAGTAGGTTGGGAATCACTGGTCTAGACCTATATAGAGGGCATGTCAAGAAACAAACTTCACATTTTGATATTTTTGTTTAGTAAAGCATTCTATGATTATGTAGCAATATTCATAATCATTTTAGATGGCTATTTAGTTGTAGATAGTCATCCTGTGATATTATTTTCCTTAATGAAATATCAGCCACTATTGTCTTCTGATTCCAATCTATATATATTCAACTAAAAAACTAGAGCGTTGATTTTAGAAATTTCCATTTTTTTTCCAAAGAGAAAGAGACCTTTACACAAATAATTGGTTATAAGTTCAGTGCCTCCTCAAAGTCTACACTTGCACTTGAATACATTTTTTTTAAATTTTGGTTATTATGCTTAATGCTTTCAAATGTTATTTTAATGCAAGATCTATGGTTAATTCTACATAATTCTATAATTAACATAGCATTTGACAAGTGTTTGCATCAATTCAAATCTAAATGAAAAGAATGTGGACTCAGTCATCATAAATAACTTGAGAAGTCCTCTAGGACTTCTATAAACTAACATGCTCTATAAAATGAGCAGAAACATTTAGACACTGACTTTAAAAGTATTCCCAGATCACAGGAAATTAGTAAGAAAAAATCCTATGAGGCTTGACTTTTTAAAAAAGGCAGAATCAATTTGTTTTTATTACAATAGGAAGTAGAACAGCTAAATGGTCATGGTGGAGCAGGTCAAGAGCACCACGTGACAGGCATTTCTCCTGAGGCAATGAAAATAAACATCTGGGACTTCTAGATGGAATCCTGAGTATAGAATGCAATGGTAAATGTGTGGTCTTAATGAGGTTCTCCTGGAAAATGCTCTTAAAATAAGGCACACACTCCTGTTCTAGCAGGTTGCAGTGTCAATTACATGAAACCTAATTATACTCGTTTCACCTTTTATTTTCTGCTTTCCACAATTCTCGTGTTTTCTTTCTAATTTAGTAGCCTTCTCATGATTCAATATTAAATCAAGGGTCTTCCCAGGCATAGTGGCAGCTCTAAAACGTGTACTTCTGAAGAAGCCCAGGATAAGGCCTTGAAAGTGTTGTCACCAAAAGATTCACCAGTCTGTCTGTCTCCCTCTCTGTCCATATGCACTCATACTGCCTTTCTTATATATAGAAAGTCTGGCATATAAACCATGACCTGACTATCAGACACACATCATGTGTGTCAGGGGAGCAAGTACTTTAAATATATAGAAATCTATAGTGATGAATATAGAAGTGGAAGAAAAAAGAGGAAAACCTATTGTGCAGTATGGTCCCTTGATAAATGATTGTTTCTTGGGCTTATTTTTCGTTATCTAATCATTATTCTTTTTAACATTTTCAGCAAAGTGGATTCCATAACTCTGGTACCTGATGTAGAGGTGACAAGCATTCCTTATAGAATCAAATGTTCAAGATATATATCTAGAGGAGTTTTTGCTCATATAAAATGAAGAAATCCACTACTGCAAAATTGATCTAAAACATTTACTGAGGCTGTATATGTAAAGGGAATGATCTCATGCAAGGATAGAGTTAGATAACAAGTTCAAGTGGCTCCTGTTACTGTTGTCAAAGCAGTCCTAGCTCTAGCTGCAAATGGACCACAGTCTTCTGTATTCACATGTGGTTTCCATTAAATCAAGTTTCTCATCTTTTTATTCTTATCTTTATAAGAATTTGGATTCATCAGCATTCTTGACATCTTAGAAATCTGTCAAGGAAGCAAATATGTTTCCTCTTAGTATAAAAAGAAATGCTGATAGCTATCCTCTCATAAAGTCTGGAAGAAAGATGACTATGTATAATGTTGTATGAATCTCAGAAAATCATGTAAACTTTCTGAATCTATAACAGAAGGAATATTCAATAAAAATATCTCTTTCAGTTCCCCAAATTCTCTGATTTGCAAGTAAGCTTTAGTTTGCTCTCTAAGAACATATATGCATGTGTATTTGTTAAGCATATTGAATAAGATGGAAAATCTAGATTATTAACTTTAATGTCAATTTTTTGTTTATCAAAGGCAGAATTTTTATAAATTGACTTTTTAAAACAGAAAGAAATGGATTTCTTTTATAATAGAAAAAAGCATATGGCATGTATGCTCCATGTATTATGAGTTGCTAAATTTTCTTTGCATGTATTTCAAGATCTGGGTATATAAATGACCAATGAGATAGTATGGTTATGGCCTACAGAAGCATTTTCTTTAGCATGCTACATATATTCATATTACATTGTACTTTTATGGGAGACTTATAAAAATAAAATGAACTATGAACTACAGAGAACTTTTTGTGGAATATCTGTAAAATCACTTACAGACAGTGATTTTTGTAAATTATGTTGATCATATTTCTGTGCTATACTGGTCACCTGAGTTTTTTAAGTGCTCAAACAAAACATTTTTATTTTTAAGGGAATTTTTCCTAAGACTCAATAATTGTATGTGAGGAAGTATTACTATTATTATTAAAATTGGTTAAGTAAACTCAAATTACTTTATATATTCATAGGAACTGCTTTCAATGGGAGGAGTGTGGACCATCAAGGCAGGGGTATAAATAGAAGTTGTAAGGCAATCTGAAAAATTGACATAATCTAGGGAGATTTTAGAAGCTTACCATACATTTTCCAAGTAATCATAAATTCAAATTATTTTTTGGTATAAGGATTTAAAGTATCTATTCCTCTAAAAGACTGTTCCACAAAGTGTCAAATACAAAATGTTTTTCAAAGTATAGCAATGTATAATCATTGTCCAATCAAGAGGAAGCCAATAATAATAATAATAATAACTTGGTGTTCAGCAATTCATGATTGAAGAAAAGCACTAGTAATTGAGCCACATGGGATTTTTTTGTTCTTTTATTATATGCAATCAGGATGAATCAAAAGGGATAATTTTATTAGGCTTGAAATTCATTGCCAAAAAGGATGGATGAAATAGTATCTCCTCTTTTATGTAAATTAATTAACATCTCAATGTCTACAATAATTAAAAATCATTTGAATTTCCTTTTTAAAGTACTCTACATACCAAGACTTCATTTAAAAAATGAAAGGAACACATATCTCACATCTGTTTATCTGTCTAAATGGATCCCTTCTTTTACAATACTGTATGAAACCAAGAGCTATAGTAAAATTGAAATAAATGTTGAGTGGAGGCTGAGGGACTTAGGACTTTCTAAGTCTTTATTATGTCAGAGTATTTGAATAATAATAATGACAGATTGTTAAGAAATTTGGAAGGTTCCTACTTTTTTTTTTTTTTTTGCCAATTAACTACTACATTGGCAACTTTTCCTGGATTTGATTGTCCAAATTTAGGATGACCATATTTTTAATTCTGTTACTAATTTAGAGATATCTCAAAAAATTAATTGATCCAACATGAAAAGATCTATCCAATACAAGCAAAATAAAAGAAACACACTAATTTCAAAAATAGGGTGTTTGAGAAGAATACTTTTTCCTTTAATGAGGTCAAAAATAAGAATTTATTCAAGAAGGAATCTGTTCATTCTTGGTTGTTTGATTTTAAGAAGCACTGGTGGTGCAAATGATTCCACATTAGACTGCTAACTGAAACGTCGATAGTTCAAACCCACCTACCAGCCTTGCCGATCTATTTTCATAAACTCACCACCTGGAACATCTTCAGAAGTTCCACCTTGTCAGCTGTGGTCTCTGTGGCTGGAATTAATGCAACAGCATCAACAGGAGCTAGGGAACTGATGAGCAGGGAAGAGTGACATGATGGCTCTGCTTGGATTGTCTCGTGGAAATCATGAACTATTGGAAGACTTTTCTACCTGTCTTCATTCAGAGCTCTACTTCGATGAAGATTTGGCTTACACCATGACAAATAACAATGTTAATTTTTCTTTTATAACTGCTAAATTTACTGGTAACTTTGGTGTAATGTAACTAGAATCACATTAGTATTTTCTATCCCTTAATCCTCAATAGTTCCCAAAAGCTTATATAAATACTTGGGTCCATTTGAAGAGGTCACTTTCCTTCATGTGCCCACCCTCCTATTTAAAATGTAAAGTTGAGATTATTAATTCTCTGATAGGTTGGTTGGGTTGCTTAAGGACCAGCACTTCAAACCCAAGAGCACTCGGAAAGATAAAGATGAGACTTTCAGGTTCCGTCATGATTTACAACCTTGGAAATCCAATGGGACAGTTCTTTCCCATCCTAGAGGGCCACTGTGAATTGATATGGACTTGATAGCAACAAGTGAGAATGTATTCCCGAGATTCCCTGAATGGTACAAATAGCATACTGTGCTTCTCTCAGGAAGGTTGGAATTCCAAATCTACCCAGATTTGCTGCAAAGGAAGCCTACTAATCTACTTCAATTATTGAAAATTATATATGACATCGTTCTACTCTGACACACATAAAGTGATCCTGAATTGGAATTGACTCAACGGCAACAAGTAATAAATACTAATACATCCTCTAATTCAAACTTTCTATGGATTGGTGAATTCATTCCTGCTGTCTACCCCATTCTTGGTTGAACATTTTCAGAGACCTGAGGGCTATTCAATGTCCTATAAGTACCTTGTAATAGTACTATTAACTTTATTATAGCACAAAAATGGACAGCATTTTGACCTGTATTTTCTAGATCTTTGTTCTATTATTTGAACAGTGCAATTTTTGAGAAACATTGCTAGAATGTTCAAATATGTGAATTAGATTATAGTGCATAATTGTTTTTCATTGCAAAAGAGTAAGGTGAATATTGAAATCTTATCAAATGCAATTTTAGAAAGGGTATTTTGTAAATTAGTTGTTTCTACATTCTCTTTAATATAATATTCTTATTTATTAATATTCAAATGATCATTATTTTAGGCTCTGAAAAAATGCATGGTTTGCAACTACCATTATGCATTCATTTGATTGACTTATTATTCAGTAAAATTTCAAAAGTGCTTTATGAAAAATCTTTGTCTTATTTTAGGGTCTAGCAATATCAAACAAACAAACAAAATCCAATTCACTGCCATCATATTGATTCTGACCCTATAGTGACTCTATAAGCTGGAATAGCATTGCCCGTTTGGGTCTCTGAAGCTGTATATCTTTAGGTGATAAGAAAACATGTCTTTCTCAGAGAGACTAGTGAATTCAAATTGCTGCTCTTGGGGTTAGCAGCCCAACCTGCAACCGACTACAGCCACCCAGGGCTCCTAGAGCTACAACTATAACCAAAATAGCCAAGATCTTGGCAAGTCGTAGGCTGGATTGTCTAGAGAAGCAAATCCAATGACGTCAATATACATTTAAGAAAGAGTTTTCTATCAAGAAGGAATCATATACCAAGAAGGCATCCTAGACCAGTCCAACTCAAGTCCAGAAGTTGGATGCTACTCCATAAGTTCCTCCTACAAATTATGTAGATGCAGACCAGTGATGTAGAACACAGAAAACACGATGATCACAGGCCAGTGGGTGCAGAGTTCTGTGGATCCAAGGTTGGTGGAACATGGCAGGGCACCAACAGTCCTCAGGGTTGGATGAAACACATGGGGTCATCTTTGGAGGCAGACACACAATCCCAGTGAAGTCTCATTGAGAAGGAAGGCAAAGTGGCAGAACGAGAGACAGTTTCCAAAGTCTCTTACTTTCATACAGAAGGCCATAGCTGCAAGGCAGTATTATCAAGCGACCACTTGTTTGACAGGTGTGTTTAGTTAACATGGCATCATCCAACCACCACATGGTTCTTGTGGAGCTTATATTCTAATGGTGGAAGGAATCTTTGCCAGGGGAAAGATAGTGCGGGGTGGGTGGGTAGAGGTAGGTGATGAAGGATCTCTTGCAAATAATAAAGCAAAAACATCTTTTCTGAAAGTAATTAAAGTTGTGAGTGGAATAACATATAGTGACTGGCTGAAGGTGTTGTTTGTTTTTTCAACCACGTGGTCAGGTGAAGAGGTGAGTCATGAGAAGAACCTGCCAAGGAAATGCCTGGCCTTCTTTTAAACATGATTTAGAAGTTCAGAGATGCCAAGAGATAGAGACTGGTTGAAAAATTCGAGACAATATTCAGATATGACTCAGACCTTTAGACTACTTATAATTCTTTGCTAAGTGCCATTACTCCTGTTAGTTGTCCTCAACTCCACTCTGACTCATGGGACCTTCTTCCAACAGAATGAGCAATCACCTAATCGGAGCACTATAGTTAACATTCTGTGGTCCAAATGATTCCCATTGGCTCATTCTTTCAAGTAGATTGCCAGCCTGTTCTTCATAGGCTGTTGTAGTCTGGATGCAAGACTAAAATCTGTCCACCTTGAGTGACCCTGCTGGTATTTGAAGTGAGATAGCTTTTAGTATCACGATAACACACACGCTTCCATAGTACAACAAAGAGAACAGTGGTGGCTGTCAAGCAGTGAGTAAAGCTGCCAAGTGTCTGTGCAGTCTCAAACTTCAGGCTCAATTGGACAAAAGAAGCCATAGACAACACCAAGTGAATGTCTCCATGGTGAGGATGGGAGGGTCCTGACCTGGCTCTTTCTTTTTAATAGAAGCACTGGACAACCATAATAGCCACACCCATTTCTTTCACCTCATTGGTCACAGTAAGGGGTAGATTCCTTTCTGTTTTACAAATAGAAACACTAAAACTGCAAGGCAGCAGGGTTCCTGATCTATGATTCCCCCCTGGAAACTTTAGAAACTCTATGCTATCTCTTCCTTTGTTACAATATGTTACAATATGCTCCTTTTGGAAAGGAGCATCCAGATCTGGGTATAAAACTTATTAACAGTCACATTTTGTAATTTTACTTTCTTTTTCAAGAGAATAGGAAAGAATGCCAGAGGTCCTCCAGGTTCATATAAGAAATTTTGATTGAAATATGCTATTAAAAATGTATAGGGCCCAAGACAAGTGTCATTTTGGTGTGCTTTAGAAATAGAAACACTGTTCTATGAATGAAAATGAAAAATCAGTTTGGAAAAGTAGGCAATAGTTAGATCTTTGTATTTTCACAATGGATAATTAAGAACATCATTAAGACAATTGATATCTGACAAAATGATAAAGGATAAAATTTTAAAGAAATCAGTGGGCAGGAAGAAGGTAGATGGTGGTCAGATAGGAAGCTCACGCCTGGAGCTCCTGGAGATCGGTGAGTGGGGGTGACACAGGGAAGGGTGGGGCTCTCGAATTGGGTTTTGTGACTCCAGGAACCCTCTTCTGAACAAGGAGTAGGCGCGACCCGCACCCCTGCGCTCCCCACGGACACCAGCACAGATGCCAGAACAGACACCAGCACAGACGCTGCCAGTTCTTTGTGCTGGCGGAATCCAGGGTGCCCACTCCTCCACCCTGAGATCAGGGAGTCACGGACCCGCAGTTAATCAGTGCCCATGCACAATCTCTAACCAGTCCTTCCCACCCCAAGGTGCCCAGGGGACACTCCACCCAGACCCGCACCTCTGGCTCCCCACCCCAGGGACTCCTGGGTCCCCAGCGCAACAGTGGGCCAGCCCCTTCCCCACCCAGGAGGCCCGCGCCCAGGTGCACCTTAAGGGCACCACCACTGCCCAGGATAAGATCAACCCATCCCCTAAATCCAAGCCTGCCCACCTGGGTCACATTTTCTAATAGGAGCTAAAGGAACGCCTGCACTCCCCACGGTCACCTGCACTCCCCAAAGATGCTGCCTGTGTAGGGCACCCGCCCCAGGACCCCTGGCAGAGAGGTCCTCTTTACATTGTCAGCCAGCCAGTCCTCCCCACCCCAGAGTGCTAGAGGATTTTTTCCCACCTATCTATGGCAAGTGCCCCTAGTTAGGAACAGATCACCCAACTCCAAACTCACTCCCCTGCTCATCCAACACACTCCATCAGATCTGCAAGGCCCAGCTGCAAACAGTTCCTGAGGAAACCTATAAGATAAGACCAGCCTCCTAAAGAGAGACCCCAGGGCCACAAAACACCAAGGAAAATGCCACCTAATACAAATAAGTTAAACAAAAAACAGCTAACTGCTTCCACAGTATCAAGAAAAGAGAAACTAAGTCCGATGCAAGAAGATCAGCTGGACCTAACAGCAGTCATAGAAAATGCGGAGATTGATCAACCACAGAAAGAAATCTTTAAGATGGTACTAACATGTATGCAGCTCTTAAGTGATGCATTAAAGAAGAAAGAAGAATTAATACAGGAGATAAAGGCCACGCACCAAAGGGAAATCCAAGAACTGAAGAGTGAACTAACAAAAACTAATAGTAAGCTCTTAGATTTTGGCCAGAGAATGGAGGAGACAGAGTACAGGACAAGTGACCTAGACCTAATTTTTACTCACAAGTAGAAATTAATAAATGGGAGAAAAAATCTAACAAGTCTATGAGAAAAGCAGAAGAAAATATTAGATGCCTGGCTGATACTATGAAAAGAAACAACATTAGGATTATCAGTCTGTCGGAGGATGAGGCATCAAGAGAATCAACTCCAAAATAGTGAGGGAATGCTTAGAGGAAAACTTCCCCAGCTTAATGAATGAAAACTATATAACCATACCAGCTAGACTAAACTCCAAGAAGAAAACACCAAGACATATAGTTGTTAAACTATCCAAGTATGAGGAAAAAGAGAAAAATATGAGAGCAGCTAGGGAAAAAAGGGCAATCACATATAAAGGCAAACATAAGAATATGTTCAGACCTATCAATGGAAACGATGAAGAAGAAGAGAGAGTGGAGCAGCATATTCCAAAAATTGCAGGAACACCATGCAAATCCAAGAATACTCTATGCAGCCAAATTATCTATCAAAATTGATGGAGAAGTAAGAATCTTTCCAGAGAAGGAAAATCTCAGAGAATATGCCAAAAGGAACCCAACCCTACAAAAGATTCTCACCAGCCCACTGGAAAAAGAAGAACAATGACCACCTAACGCATGCAGAACGAATCTACCCAGAAACTACCAAAGGGATAACAGCCCCCAAGATAACTCTGGCTCAGAGATGGAATAAAGGCAAGAATGAACCACAAACAGACTTTGACACAACCCATGGAAATAGAAACACATCCAATCCAAGAGTGATAAAATGACAACACAGAGTGCACAGAGAGATGTAATAACCCTAAATATTAATGGGTTGAATTCAGGCTTTAAGAGCAGAAGAAGAGATAAAAAAAAGAGGTACCCTTCACAAAAACCAAGCATAAATTGAAATATCTAGGGATATACCTGACAAAAAGAACAAAAGATCTATATGAGGAAAATTATAGAACACTATTACAAGAAAACAAGATTGACTTCAAGAAATGGAAAAATATCCCATGCTTGTGGATCGGAAGACTCGATGTAGTCAAGATGACAGTCCTACCCAAGGCACTATATAAGTTTAATGTAATACCAATATAAGTACCATGCTCCTTCTTCAAAGAAATGGAAAAATTATTACCAACTTCATATGGAGAGGGAAGAACCCCAGAATTAGTAGAGAACTCCTGAAGAAGAAGGACATCGTGGGAGGGCTTGCCTTTCCTGACTTTCGCACATACTATCTAGCCACAGTGGTCAAAACAGCATGGTATTGGCATAATGACAGATACTCAGACCAATGGAAAAGAACTGAAAATCCAGAAATAAAAACACATGCATATAGACAACTGATCTTTGATAAGGGCCCCAAAAGTATCAAATGGGAAATAGATGCCCTTTTCAACAAGTGGTGTTGGAAAAAATGGATATCTACCTGTAGAGAAACGAAGCAAGACCCTTACCTCACTCCATGCACTAGAATAAATTCAAGGTGGATTATAGACCTGGAAGTAAAACCCCAAACTATTAGGGCCATCAATGATGAAATTGGGAACAACCTGACAAGACTGGTACAGGGACTACATAGGCTAACAGAAATAGTGAAAGACACAAACACAGAGGAGGCTCAAAGAGACATATGGTATATACTAAAGATAAAACACCTGTGCACATCGAAAGAATTCACCAAGAGAGTAATAAGAGAGCAGACACACTGGGAAAACATCTTTGGCAATGACAAATCAGATAAAGGCCTTATTATTAAAATCTACAATACCCTGATAGCTTCCAAAAAGAGCAAAACTAACTGCCCACTGAGGAGGTGGGCAAGGAATTAAACAGAAGTTTCACAGAGGCAGAAATCAGAGAGGCCAATATATAATGATAAAATGTTCCCGATCATTAGCCATAAGAGAAATGCAAATCAAAACAGCAATGAGATACCACCTAACACCCTCAAGGATAGCCCAATTCAAAAAGTCAGAAAGTAACAAATACTGGAGAGTCTGTGGGAGATAGGGTCACTTATACACTGCTGGTGGACCTGCAGGTATGTACAGCCACTATGGAGATCAATTTGGAGATTTCTAAAACAGATG